>JAQZBX010066253.1:0-16147 GCA_029593785.1 Cabassous unicinctus
TTGAGCTCTGTGCTCAGGAGCAGGGCAAGCCTGTGCGGCTGGAGAGTGCCGAGCAGCTGGCCGAGGCGGTGCGGGAGCGGCAGCAGTATGCCTGGCTGTGCAGCCAGCTGCGCCGCAAGGCCGGGCTGGGGAGTGTGTCTCTGGACTTGTGCGATGGGGACACGGGGGAGCCACGCTACACCCTCCACGTGGTGGACAGCCCCACTGTGAAACCATCGAGGGACAGTCATTTTGCCATTTTCATCAGTGAGTTGGGATTGCTCCCTCTCTTGGCTGGAGGGGCTGGCTTACAGGGGCTGGGGCTGGGGCTTTGGTGGATGGGTATGTCTTGGCTTTTTTTTTTATCTTGCAAGGGGTGGTACTTCCAGAGGGTAAGAGTAGTCGAAGCCGAGGCATGATGAAGGGGAGTAGCTGCTCTTCAGCTGCTGCTTAGACCGAGGCTTACTCCTTCCCGTTTCCCATTTCAGAGGCTTCATAAAGTGCGAGAATGGGGTTGGTAGGGAGGAGAGAGAATTAAAGAGAGAAATTTAGGCAGATCACACATTGCATAGAGCTGTTTGTCACTTTGTAGCATGGAGTAGTAGAAGCAACATGACTAGTGGACCTAGGCCATGGGTTCTAGTCCCAGCTTTGTAACCTCAGAGCTGCAGGACCTGAGGAAGTTACTGTGTTTCTCTCCTGAATATAGAGTCAGTACAGAGTAGCAGCTTAAAAAGTAAGCTCTGGAATCAGACTATTTGGGCTCTGCTCATGGCCCAGTCACTTCCTGGTGGGGTGTTGTTGGACAAGTCACTTTGCTTTCTGTGCCTTAGTTTCCTCATCTATGAAATGGGAATGGTGATATTAACTACCTTGTGTAGTGTGTTGTGGAAAATGTAAAGGCTCATAGAATGGTGCCTGGCACGTGATAAGTACTTCATAAATGTTGTTAACCATTGTTATTAAAAGGGGTAAATGATACCAGATTTATCTTAATAAGGATTAAGATAAATAGTAGGAGGAAATGCTTTCAAAAGTAGAAAACCCTAGACAAATGCAAGTTGTCAGTATGGTCATGCTGGCAGTTTGTTTCCTGACGGCTGAGCCGTTTTTCCAAGAGAGATCCCATAACAACTGTCTAGCTAGGGGAACAAATAGTGCAGTGGTATGAGCAAAGACTCTGCAGCCAGACTACCTGGGATTACAGTGTGAACGTGAGGCAAATAGTGTAACTTCTGTGCCTCAGCTTTCTCATTTGTAAAATGGGAATAATAATAATACCTGCACCTTGTGTTAGTGTGAGGATTCAATTAGTTTATATTTGTAAATTGCTTGGAATAATGCCTAGCATGTAACAAGTGCTCGTATTCGTACTATTTTTTTCCACCAGGTACCCAGGTGCCTGCCTCCCTCCCTTTCCACACATGTTCACACTTCTTACCCACCCCGTGGTCCTGCCTTGGGTGTGACAGGCTGCTTTGCCCTGGGTATGGCTCCCTGGGGAATTGATAGCCCCTCAGGGGCTCCCAGCTGGAAGGGATGCTGGTCCTGGGCAGGACCTAGCTCTCTGCCATGAGGGGCGTGTTGGTTGTGGGCTTGAACACTCTTCCTAGGACTTCCTGTCACCAAATCCCTTTTTCCAGTCCCCCAGGGCCGGGAGACAGAGTGGCTCTTTGGCATGGAGGAGGGCCGGAAGCAGCTGGCGGCCAGTGCAGGCTTCAGGAGGCTGGTCACAGTGGCTCTTCACCGAGGTCAGCAGTACAAAGGCATGGACAGCATCCAGGCTGAGCTGTCCGCCAGAGTCATGGAGCTGGCCCCAGCAGGGATGCCCGCCCAGCAGCAGGTAACACAGCTTTGGCAGCAGCTTTCACAGCTCTTTGGAGAAGTCCTGTTAACCAGACAGGCAGAGGGTGCCTTGGAAAGAACAAGGATTAATCTGCGACCCCAATCTGTTCCTGGAGGGTGTGTCAGCAGCTTAGGGCTAAGAGGGCAGAAAAACACCTTCCCTTGCCCCAGGCAAGTAGAGGAAGACTGAGCAGTTATCCTTAGGAAGAAACAGGGTGGCTTCTGTGTCTGTGGGGCCTCTCGGACTCCGCAGAGACGGCACAAAGGAAATGCTGTACACTTGGCAGGCCCCAGCCCTTCAGATCGTGAATTGCCCAGACCGGCATTTCTTCTTCCCCACTTTTGAAACAGGATTTCCTTGGCCATTCTCATCTCAAAGCCATCATTACCTGAGGGTAGAGTGGGATTGGGAGGGGCCAAAACACAGCTCAGCGCAGTTTTCAGAATATTAGCATCACTGATCTGATGTTTTACTGGAAGAGAAACTGAAGGTTTTTTGCCAAAATGATGGAAGCTTGGTGTTATGGTAGCAGATCTCAAAAAAAGACCCCGGGCTCCCTGGTTCCCAGCCTGTGGTTCTGCCCACTAAACTGACTTGTATTTACAGAAGAATGTGTGCTTGATGCTTCTTGAGTAGGCTTTGGGGTTGGTGCCACCAGGGAAACTTAATCCAGGGAGGCCCAGGTCCTGCGGGAGGTTCATTTGTGACTTTCTCTCACCAGTGCCTTTGTCTCTGCAAAGTCAGGAGTCACTGGTGATTGTTAAATATTCTTGTAGGTCTTTAAAAAGAAAAATATGTAAAGATTGGGTGTGGGGGTGGTGAAACTAGAAAAGTTGGGGTGTTACATTTTTCTCATTTTTTCTCTCGAGTTTTAAAAACATGGGGAAAAATGATGAGGATCACTGGGGGAAGAGAGAAATTTCTCCAGATTTGGAGTGGGTTGTTTTCCCCTCTGGATTTTGTTACTTTTATCCCTGTCTAGATTCCTTTTCTCACCATTTCAGCTCCTTCCTGAGAGTTACCTCTGGCTTTCTTGCCCTGGATTATTGAGAATCCTTTTAGGAGTCACTGACGAGAAACTCTTACATTTTTCTTGGAGAGAACTAACTGCATTTCACTAGTGGTTTGGGAGGTCTTTATGTGTTTGGTTTGATTTTCAAAAGATTTAAACCTTTTGAGATCTATTCAGAGGCTCCAGAAAAGTATTCTAATAGACTAGCAAGTCTGTGGAGTTCCTGCTGCCCAGAACCCTTGTTTGGAGCTTCCTCCTCTCACATATACATGAAGGGAAGGTTTTATAATTGCTCTGCCTTTCTTGATGGAGCCAGTGCTCCAGCCCCCATCTCACTTCCACGTCCCGTCTCTGGCTGTACCTTCAGGTGCCCTTTCTGTCTGTGGGCGGAGACATCGGGGTCCGGACCGTTCAGCACCAAGATTGCAGCCCCTTGAGCGGTGACTATGTCATTGAGGACGTGCAGGGGGATGACAAGCGTTACTTTCGGCGGCTGATATTCCTCAGCAACAGGAACGTGGTGCAGTCGGAAGCGAGGTTGCTGAAGGATGGATCTCACCGAGGTGAGGCCATGTAGGCTCGGGGGTGGGACACAGGTGGAGCATGCTGTGGACTCAGAAAGACCTGGGAGCTTGACCGAGATGTAGGACAGACCTGGGTGCCTGTGACAGAGGAACAGGGCTCTGCGGGTTGTCCTTTTAGGGTGTGAGTGCTGATTGGCAGAGCACAGGCATATGTTCTGTTCTTCCACAAAGACTCTTAAAGGTTGAAGAGCTAGAGTGGTGGTTTACCAAATAAGTGTGATACTCGGATTTACATGTTGTACCGTATACTTCTGTTTATTATTTCAACAGGCCTTTTGAGATGAACCAGAAACCTGGGGGGTACAGGTGAACCCTCTTCTCCTCGGTAGTGCAACTCACTCTCATCTGCTTCAGGGGGTTTTAGAGTGCAGGGTACCTTAGAGGTCATCTAGTCTAATGTTGTCCAGTTCATTTTCTGCTATGAAGGAAATGTTCAATATCTGCACTCTCTAATATTGTAGCCACCAGCCACACGTGGCTTCTGAGCATGTGAAATGTAGCTGGTGTGGCCGAGGAACTGAGTTTGTTATTTTATTTAAATTCTGTTAAATTTCAGTTTAATGGCCACAGGAGGCTAGTGGCCACTGTTATTGGGCAGTGTGATCTAGACAATCTCTTCTAGGATCCCCTGTAGGTGGTCTCCTAGATACTGCTCAGAAACGTCCATTTATGGGGAAGCGTGTAGTTTGTTTTCCTATTCCTCTGTGTATTTTTTATATTATAAAGGCCATACTTGCTCATTGTAATCCTTTACAAATCAAATGTATAGAGCAAAAAATGAAAACTCCTCCCCTTGAGACATGGAGAGTCTGAAATTAGGTGGAATCTGAAATTAGGTGTCCTGATTCCCAGTGGTCCCCTTGGCCTGGCTGTGCTACCCTCCTAGGAAGGCCATCTGGAAGGACAGTGAAGAGAACAAATTCAGAAACTCTTGAGGTCACAGGTTTGCCCCAGTCCCAGGATCACATTACTCTTGGCAGAATGTTTTTTTTCCTTAAGGGTTTCCCCTGGCCAAGCACACCTGTGTTTACTGGGTTCCAGCTCTCTTATTTGGGCACTCTTGATGGTGGGTTGGTGCAGTTTCATCTCACTAAAACCTTAGTAAAATGCTTAAAAGAACATCTTCCCCTCCAATTTGGGTTTCAGGTTTTTTCACCATTGCCAAGTTCCTTGCCTTCTCAGCATCGCTTTCTCCCCATGGGAATGGTCTCCCTCATGCGAGTATTGGCAAGCAAGCAAGAAAGCATATTAAAAATGTAACAGCTGTGAAAGGTGTCCCCTCTCTGCACAACACTACCTGGTGCTGCTGTGTGAGTTGCAGCTGGTCCCTTTGAAAACACAGAACCAGCTGTCCAGTATATCCTTGAACAGTTGGGGGAGCAGGTAGAAGGAAAATAGAGGAGTGTTCCGTGAGCGCTTGTATGTCCTTGCTCAGTAGCGTCGTTTGTATTACTCTCTGTGTACTACAATAGAAGATAATACGCTTAGGGGAAAGGCTGTCCTAGGTTCAGCTCTTGACTGTACTATCTACTGATTCTGGGCCTATTAACTCTTCAGAGCCTCAGTTTTTCCATCTGTCAATAATTGTAATAATAGGGTTGTTAAAAGAGCTAAAAGAATTACATCCTAATACAATAATTGGCACAGAGGAGGTAATTAGTAAATTACTAAAACAATTTTGAGTAAACTTTTTTCCTGATAGTAGCCTTTCATTTCTCAGAGTGGGAGGCTCCTTAGTTGAGTTTTCCCAGGTTCTAGGCCGTGCCTTTGCCATTTCCCTTCATCGGCTTGCTGACATCCAGTAAATGTTAAACGTTTAACAAACGTCTCTTCGGGGGAGAAACCAAAAAAAGCCCTGATTTGTAGCATTTGCTGATTTCCATGATTTACTCCCATGACAGCTGGTTTCATCCTACCAACATGATGTCAACCAGTTTGCAGAATTCCTGAATATTTAACAGTGGGCTCCAGCATACTGCTGGTCTCCGTTGCTTTCCAAGGATCAGTAGTACCAAGCACAGGACTTCACTGTATTTCTCATTTAGCCCAGAAGAAACGGAAAAAGGAGAGGAAGAAGCAGCAGTCTGCAGATCCTCCTGAGGACCTTGCTGCAGCCCCGTGGCAGTCCATCGATAAGAGTTACCTGTGCTGTGAACACCACAAAGCCATGGTTGCTGGCCTCGCTCTGCTGAGAAACCCAGAGCTGCTCCTAGGTGAGGGCGCGCCTCGGCCCTCCCCAGTAGAGAGCGTGTGCGATTGGTCCACTGCTTTGCATCTTGAGAACATTGATTACAGACTGACAGATGCACGTATATTCCCATCCCAACCCTCTTCCAAGTTGACGAAGATCCAAGTAACTTGTGCTTCAAACTCAACTTGTAACCCTGAAATGGCTACATGTGTTAGTGTCTTAATGTTTTTCTTATTTTCATTTCTTTTTTAAATTGAGGTATAAAATACATTCAGTGAGGTATGTAAAGTACACAGATCTTAAGTTGTTTAGCTTGATGTGTTTTCACTTATGTCTTGTGTAACCAGATGGTATGTTTTCAGATCACTTCTCTGATGCCTTTGCACTTTAGGAGAATTTCTGGCTTTTCAATAATGCATTATTATTTGTGCATCAGAATGCAATTCTATCTAAAATTTCTACTCTAAAAAATACATATTATAGTTAGTGCAGTCATGGCCTTGTCACTAATAGCAGCTTTGGACCTGATCACATTAGCAAAACTGTTCATGTTTCTGTCTGTGTGTGTGACTGTCCTCACCCGAAGCCCTTGGGAATGCCTTGTTTAAACACCCTGTGCTTTTGGCCTGCCTTGTTGATGTTCCTGGAATCTCAGTCAGTTCTTACATTTAATCCTTAGGGTCTTGTCTCCTTTTGGTGAATCTTTCTTGCTACTGGTCTTCCTTCAATAGCTCTGGGTGCTGCTGTAGTTTCTCCCTGTTTAGTTATGGGATTTGGGTCTTTCTTCTCCTGTGATTTATGGAATTTGGATGGATTGCCCTTGCTTGGTTGGGGTGTGTGAGAAGGTGGTTGTTGCCTTTTGAGTCGGGAATTGGGCAGTAAGCAGTGTACCTACATTACTGCCTTGCGATCATGAGCAAAATGTCTTGGCCGTTATCCTTCCCATTTCCAGGAGGAGTCTAATAGTCCTTATGGTGGGGACTCTTGGTATAATGTCAGTTGAGCGCTTGGTGTCTGTAAGGGACCATAATAATAACACACCAGTTTATCTTTTGGATCTAGTCATTATGAAGTCAGGGTTGAGTTTTCAGTTGTCAAATTGATTCCTACATTTCTGGGATGAAATGGGGAGGCCAGGTATCTAAATCTTGTATCCCCTGCATAGAGCTAACAATCTGATCCCTCTTTTTTCCTTCCTGGGGCTGAGCAGATACCAAGGTGATGCTCTATTCTTTTATCACAGAGACTCCACTGGCATTGTTGGTGGTAGGCCTGGGCGGGGGCAGCCTACCCCTATTTGTCCATGATCATTTCCCAAAGTCCTGCATCGATGCTGTGGAGATTGACCCCTCCATGTTGGAAGTGGCCACCCGGTGGTTCGGCTTCTCCCAGAGTGACCGGATGAAGGTCCATATTGCAGACGGCCTGGACTATATCACCAGCCTGGCAGGACAAGAAGGTACTACTGTTGGAGAATTTGGAGGGGTCTTGAGAGATTGAGTCAAGGTTGTCAGGCCTTCAAGGGCCTCTAGAGTTCATCTCTAAGAGGGTGTCATCAACATTTCCCAGTCTTTCACCTGTTCATTTGTTCATTCATTTGTTGATATATTTATCCAGTAAATAACATAGAGGGCCACCTAGGTGCTCAGCACTGAGCTAAATGTAAGGGTGTAGCAGAAAGTGAAACACACCATTCCTGCCCTTACATGGACCAGTGGGTTTCTCTTCTGACCCTCTTCAGTTTGCCACTTCTTCACCATCCCAAGAAACTTAAAGTTTGTCACTGGGTGAGGGGAAGGGGAAGAAAAGGTGGGGTGTGTGTTGGGAGATGTTGTCGTAAATCCTTCAGCCAGGGAGTAGAAGCCAGAAATAGAGCAAAATGGCATTCGTGTAGATCAGTGGTTCTCAAATGGGGACATTCTTGCTTCCCAGGAGACATTTGGTCATGTCTGGAGACATTTTTGTTTGTCACAACTGTGGGTGGCTCGGGCCACCTTCCCTTGGTCTGCTCATTCCATAACAGATATTCTAGTTTTCACTGGATAAGAATATCTTCTAGTAACTGTGTGGCAAACCAAGATGCCTGCATTGAGTGTTTTGTTGCTGGCATGGACACGCACTACCTTAATTTTAAGTGCAAACTGAACTTTGAGCTATATCAGATTTTCATAGGTTTCCTCTCTGAGATTAGGGTCAGTTTGGGTGCCTCGGCCCAAGACGTACCAACCCAGGCATGTGGTAGGTCCTCAGTACATGATAGCCGTTGCTGTTGCCAATATCTATAAACTAGTTTTGAATGGCTCTGGCCATCCTCTGTAACCCCCACAACCTTCAAGATTATTGAAGGGCTGAAGGCTGCAAATGGTAGCCATCATTTTCCTTGGACTTTGATGGGCCAGCATGTTGAAACCAAAATCAGATCTGTGCTTACAAACAGTGCTGGGCATATAGCAGCCCTACATAAATACTACTTACTGAATAACCATTAGCACAGCCTCATAATTTGCTAAAAACAAATCTGTGGCATGCCAGGTTTACCCCCTTGTTAAAACTGTTTAACATTATAGGAAGGAGTGGATCTAGTTCATCAGTTCTTTCTCACCCATTGAGCAAAATCTTGCCTTTCTTGAGCCAGCTATTGTTGGAATAACTAGAAAAGATGCACTAACTCAAATTTCTGAACATTTTGTTCTAAGAGGCAACATATGCTGAGTTTTCAGATTTCCTTTAAATTGAAGTTACCATAAACTGGGTCAGCCCTCAAAGGCCTAGGCAGCTGCTTTGTATAGATCAGTGCTTCTCAGTGGATTTATCTGGGGAGCTTAAAAAAAATACCAGCGGCTTCCCATCTCTCTACATCTGCCCCCTGCCTCCCACCCCCCCACCCCCCCAACCCTCTAGAGTTTTGACTCAGTTGGTCAGAAGTGGGACCCTGGTTCTCTAAGTGTTTACAGGCTACCAAAGTGAATCACCAGGGTTGAAAACCACTGATGTAGATGGACTCTTAACCAAGTAATATTCATGCTGCAGATCCCATTACTGCATATGCCTTTGGCAGGTGCTTTTAACTGTGGAAGAAGATGAGGTGATGGCCCTGTCTTTACTTTTGGGGCACGTACAGCAGAATCCTGACAACAGTGTCTTCCCTGAATTGTGATGGTGCCCTTGCAGACAAGCCTTGTCCTCCCGTGTCATTCTTTTGACTCAGCCACACTGCTCACCACAGGTCACAGAGGAGATGTAGTGTAAGAATGTAAATGGCATTATTTTATCCAGCAAAGACAAGAACTTGTTTGCATCTCTTTGCCAGGACGACCTCTCTACGATGTCATAATGTTTGATGTGGACAGTAAGGACCCAACACTGGGGATGAGCTGTCCCCCCCCAGCATTTGTGGACCATGCTTTCCTGCAGAATGTCAAAAGCATCTTGACTCTTGAAGGTATGGAGAAGAAAAGGTTGGAGAGGGAGAAGGAAAGGGTCCTTTTAAATAATTTATCTTTTTAATGAAAAAATGCACATACGTGTGTTGCTTGATGAATTCTCCCAACTTGAATACACCCAAACAGAATATTTCTAGCACCCGAGAAGCTGACCTCTTACTCCCTCCCAATACATGTGTTTCTCCCCACCATGGTAACTACTATCCTGACTTCTGTCAGCACAGCTAGCTTAGTATTGCCTGTTTTTGTTCTTTGTGTAAATGGAATCATACAGACTGTACTCTTTTTTTTTCCCCAAGATTTATTTATTTACACACACACCCCGCCCTGTTGTTTGTGCTCACTGTCTGCTCTGTGTGTGCTCATCTTCTCTTTAGGAGGCACTGGGAAATAATCCCAGGACCCCCCCATGTGGGAAACACGTGCTCAATCACTTGAGCCACTTCTGCTCCCCGCTTTGTGGTGTCTCTCATTGTCTTTCCTCTGTGTCTCCTCGTTACATCTTGTTGCATCATCTTGCTGCACCTGCCCGTTGCGCCAGTTCGCTGTCCTGCCCATCCTCTCCAGGAGGCACCGGGAACCAAACCCGGGACCTCCCATGTGGTAGGTGGGAGCTCAATCGCTTGAGCCACATCCGCTTCCCCAGACTATACTCTTTATGTGTCTGGTTTCTTTAAACCCAACATGATGTTTGTGAGATTCACCCATGGTGTTGTGTTTTATACTATTCATTTTCATTCTGTGACTGTACCACAAATCAATAATCTGTTCTGCTGTTGGTATTTGGGTTGTTTCTGTTTTGAGCTATTGTAAATGGTGCTGCCATTAACATTCTAGTATATGCCTTTTGGTGAACCATGTCTGCAGTTCTGTTGGGATGTACCAAGGATTCTAAATGCTGGGGGTTATGCATATGTTTGCCTTTTGTAGATGCTGCCACACAGTTTTACAAGGTTGTTGTAGCCATCCACACACATATATGATGATACTAGCTACCACTTGAATGCTTCTCACATGCACTGTACTAGGCAGTATGTTGCTTCATCTTCACAGCAGGCCCACTTTCAGATGAGGAAACAGAGGTTAAGAGACTTGCCAAGGTAACTCAACGCTACACAGCTGGGGCTTCATCCCAGCTCTTTGTCACTTGAAAGCTGGAGTTCTTAATCTCCATGTTCACAGCCTTTCAGTGATTTGGTTTGGTGTAAGGTACTGTGAGGAACAGAGTTGATTGTTTGCTATCCTTAATTGTCAAAAAATCAAGGTAACTTTGATTTTCATTGATACTCCATGATGTTTATTTCAAGAACATATAATCCTGTGGAGTTGGTAAATTCTTTCTTCAGGTATTAATTTATTCTTTCTTTAAGCAATTCTTTGGGAAACTGAGGCATGAAAAATGGTAAAATTTATGCAGCACAGAGGAGCAAGGAATAAGGCTGAAGTTTTCTCACAGTTTCACCTATTCCCCATGCTTTTCTCTTTCTGCCCTTATAAGTGTACTATGCATTTTCTCCAAACTCACTGCCTCTGTCAGTGCATTTCTTAGTCCACCAACCTCCTTGGGGAAGGAATTGGTATTTTCCTAAGAGCCAAACCTCTGTCTCTGACATGTCCCCTGATCTGCAGCCATTCTGACTCTCTCCTTCTCACCCTACAGGTGTCTTTATCCTCAACCTTGTGTGCCGAGATTTGGGGCTGAAGGACTCAGTTCTAGCTGGGCTCAAGGTAGTATTCCCCCTCCTATATGTTCGGCGAATTGAGGGTGAAGTCAATGAGATCCTGTTCTGTCAACTGCACTCTGAGCAGAAGCTTGCCACGCCAGAGCTCCTGAAAATGGCCCAGGCCTTAGAGCGGACTCTGAGGAAGCCTGGGAGGGGATGGGATGACACGTATGTCCTGTCAGATATGCTCAAGACGGTGAAGATTGTGTGATTGCTGAGGCCAGGCAGCCCTCTCAGCATCCTGCCAGACTGACCTTGGGACTCCTTGCCTGCCAGAGATTGAAGAAATATAATGCACAATACTTTTTAAGCCTCGTATTTTTCTTGCTTTCTTACTCAGCTACATGTGACCTTTAGCTTGGGGGGGGGGGTTATGGGGGTTTCCTAAGGATCTGGAAAATTAACAGTCCTTCCCATCCTGCCCTTTTCAATACCACTTGGGTTGATCCTCTTTGCTTCCTGTAGCATGCCCTTGAGTAGGAGTCCCTGCTGGAGCCCCTAGCAGATGCTTTATGCCTTAGCAAGTGTTAAGTTCTCAGGACTGATGACAGTCACATTTGATTGCATCTGTGCTTTACTGGTTTGCGTTTGCTTTATCCCTGTATTGGTTCTTAGGAATGATCTCAAGTGAGATAGCAAATGACTCTGTGCCAAAGACTGTAATCAGAGTAGAATCTCTGTAGATGTGAGAAAGATTTGAGAGAACATCTACTTTATCTGCCTGCAGATGGAACTGCTGCTAAACTGGTCCCAATTTTTAGGAATCTGCTAACCCCTTCCACTATTTAACCGGCTTTCCTTGACCACCCAAACCTTGTGGCCTATCCTCAGTGGAGGGAGTGTGTATAGCTGGCTTCATGATTGTGTATGTCAGAAACCTGGCATTTGCTGCTCACATTTATTGAGTGAGTCAGCTACATGCCAGACCCAGCAGAAAGAGCTGTGGTGGAAGAAAAGATGTTTAAGAATGGCCAAAAAATTAGTAATTTTAGTAATAAAAGTTAACATTCCAGACACTGTCCTAAATGGTCTACGTGTATTGTCTCATTTTATCTGAGATAAAGGGTCGTTAAATCCAAACTACATCTAAACCCAAATCTGACTTGAGTCAGAAGCATCTGTCTACCTCTTTTCCTAAAGAAGTGGTTCCAAGACTGGCTTAAATTTCATCTCTCCCAATTATACCAATGCTGACTTAATCAGGGCCACGGAAAATAGGGTTTGTCGAGGTCCACCACTCTGACATATCTTTCCATGGGCCTTTTACAATGGACTTGAACCTCTTGAGGTCAAGCATATTTCAGTGTTAGGTTATCATCCTTACAAAATTGTGTAAGCCCATTGAGAAGGAGTTGAAGTTGCAGAGTAGTGTTTTTAGATCTTGCCCATTAGAAGGTGCTTTTCCTGAAGGATAAGCTCTTCCCCTGGAGTCAGGTAAGGAGAAAGTTATCCCTCTTGTTTTGCCCCTGTTCCCCAGAGGTCCTCAGCTTGGCAAAGCTGCTATCGTTTTCTAACCTATAAGCTCCTGCGATGTTAAGACAGGTTGTAGATGTATAGGGTCTGAGTGAGAGGCTCTGATGTGTCTCAGATCTTAGATCACTCTCAGGTTACCTAGAGGGCTGTGTGGTTTGGGGCAGCACAGTTGAGTGGCACAGCCAAGCTAGGGAATGACTGGAATGAGGAAGTCACCTCAACTACGTTTTAGGAGGAGCGGTCCAAGGAATTAGGTATGTGTGGTGGTTTGGAACTGTACGTACCCCAGAAAATCATGTTCTTAAAGCTAAACCTATTGTAAATAGGACCTTTTGATGAGGTTACCTCAGTTAAGGCATGGCCCAGGGTGTGTCTTATTCCTCTTACGGGAGTCCTTTTTAAAAGAATGTAAATCAAAGAGAAAGCCAGGGAAGCAAGAAGCCAAAGTCAACGAAACCTGGAAAAGAAAGGAGAGACCAGCAGATACCACCATGTGCCTTTCCATGTGACAGAGGAGCTGGGGATGCTGGCAGCTGGTCTTTGGGAAGAAAGCATTGCCTTAGTGATGCCTTAATTTGGACATTTCCCAGACTATTTAACCATAGATAAATTCCCGTTGTTCATTTCATAGTATATTGCTTTCAGCAGCCTAGGAAACAAATAATACATTTACCCTGGAGAAAAGCCTTTGGTGGCATGAAGGGTTGATCAGGGGTGTATTAGCCAAAGGGTTGGTGATGCAAAGTACCAGAACTCTGTTGGCTTTTATAAAGGGTATTATTTGGGGGTAGAAGCTTACAGTCACAAGGCCTTAAAGAGTCTTAACTCAAGGTACCATAAGAGGTACTTTCTCACCCTGTCATTGGCCATATGTTGAAGCAAGATGCAGGCTGGTATAAGGCTTGTCTCTCCCCAGGGCTCAGCTGCTCTGTTCTCTTCACAAGGTCAGCTGTAGACTATCAGGCTCATCTCTCTTCCCGGGGCCTCTGCCATGTCTAATGAGCTGTCTCTCTTCCTCTTTTTGTCTTTTTCTGTGTGAGTGTCTGCCCATCAAGGGGGCGGGGACTCAGCACCCTACTGACATGGCCGAATCAGAGCCCTAATTTTAATTTAATCAAGTGAACATAACCTTTGAATTTAATACAATCAAAGGGTATCATGCCCAGAGGAACTGACCAGTTTGCAAACATAATATCTCTTTGGAATTCATAAATAATATCAAACTGCCACAAGGGGCAATGATAGTCAAAAATTTTGAAGGAGTATAGAAGAATAAGGTGATTGGTTATGTGTGCCTCCAAAGGCTGAAGAAAATGGGCCGAAATTGGAGTTGGGCAGCCTTCAGTTCAGTTTCCTACGAAGAGGAAGTTTGTACCGTGGAGACCAGTATGTTTATCACAACACACGGTGGCTGCAAGCTGTTTGCTTAGATCCTTGGACACTTGAGATTGTGAGGAAAGAGTTTGGTCTGTACGGGCAAAGACAGGCCTGTAACATCTTCCACTGGAAAGCACTTTCACTTTTGAATTAATGACAGGCAAGTAGGTCTTTATGAAAATCTTGCCTAACTTTAGGCATAAGAACTCTGCAGGAGGGGAGGATTATAAACTCAAATACCTAACTGACCAGGTAAACAATTGTGAGAAGTGAGCCAGATGTAAAATAAAAAGGCTGCCAGCCACAAACAAGAGCAAATGCTTCCTCCTTCAGCTGAGTATTGTCCTGCAGAAATGCTTTCCCAGCTTGGCTAGATCTTTAAAAGAAGTCAGAAATCTCTATTGTGTGTGTGCATGTGCATGTGTGTGTAGTAGAGAGAGAAAGCTTAATATTAAAATGTTGGTCAATCAAAAAATACCTTCAAGCCATATTCAACCTGTGGCCAGTGGTTTGCATCTTCCACTATTGGGGCACAATCTACCTTGAGAATCTGGCATATACCCAGGCTCTGAGTATAAAATTAGGAGCTATCTAGTAGCTTCCAGTCACCAGAAAAGTCCCCAATCTTGTTATGACCTCCATAATGGCTATAACTGAGAGGAGATGGCCCCACTGTCCTTCGGAGGGTGTACAATTTCACTTTCCAGGGCTATCAGAATACTGAATGATAGTAAATCATGTGACTAACAGGCCCCCACAAAACGAGTTCTGCCTCAATGGGAAGTTGGTGAGGATGACTACTGCCCCACTTCTCCCCCCTGCCCCCAAATTTTTCTGTGTATAGCTCTAGTTCCCATCTTTTGTCAGGCTGCCAAGTGGGCTACTTCTCAAGTCTTATCTTCAGGGTAGACCAGTTGTTCTCATCCTTAGTAGCACATTGATGTCTTTTGGTCTGGTAGGCAGAGTAATGGCCCCCAAAGATGTCTGTCCTAATCCCTGGAACCTCTGAATATATTACATTACATAGCAAAGGGGAATTAACAAAGCAGATGGAATTAAGTTTGCTAATCAGCTGATTTTAAAATAGGAATAGTATCTTGCTTTGTCCAGGTAGGATGAAGATAATCACAAGGTGCTTTAAACGTGGAAGGGGGAGGCAGAAGAGTCAGTGTTAGATGCAAAATGAGAAAGACTCAACCAGTTGTTGCTGGCTTTGAAGATAGAAGAGGGCCAAGAGTAAAGGAATGCAGAAGCCTCCAGAAGCTGGAAAATGCAGTTGTACCTGAGAGCCTTCAGTAAGGAACACAACTCTGCTGACACTTGGATGTTAGCATGGTGGAACCCACCTCAGACTGAACTATATAACTAAGATAACAAATTTATTTTGTTTTAAACCACTAAGTTTATGGTAATTTATTTCACAGCAATAGGGAACTAATTTAGCTGGGAAACTAAACATCTTAGGTGGACCCCACTCTCAGAGATTCTGATTTAATTTGTCTGGGTGGCAGCCTGTGCATCAGAATTTTTAAGAGCTTTCCAAGTGATTCTGTTGTGCAGCCGAAGTTGAGGCCTAGTGTAACAGAGGTTTTGTTATGAAGTAAGGAGGAAGTAGTTGCTATTTCCATCAACAACTTAGCTCTGAGACTCAAGCACAGCAGCAGTCACTTGATAACTGGAATACGCTGCCCTCCCTCCCACACCTCAGTAGTGTGAGGAGAGCGTGATCTCCTCCATGGAGCACTGCAGCCCTACTCCCCACTTTAACTGGATTCGAGTGTGCATCCTGAGGACTGTTTAGTAAAGCTCAAAAACTTTAGAAGAGTAAACCATGTGCAATCCAGTTTCCTGCTTGTGACTTGTCTTGCCATTTAGTTCCTACAATTTTGTCAATGGTCGATAAGAAATAAGGATTGTTAACATGAGTTTTTATTCTTTATATTCAACAGACATTTTTAACATAGACTGTTTTGTGTGTGCTTGTGCTGAGGATGCAGAGACAAGACAGTTCCCACTGTCACAGAGTTCACCGACTAGTGGGAGAGATGGTAGAGCAAAGTGACAAATTAGAACTCATGGATGAGTTCTGGGAACCACGTGTGCATAGAGCGCAAGGGCAGCAGGGAAGGTGGTCAGGTGTTTGCTAAGGGTCTCCTTAGAGATCCTCGTTAGAACAGGCAGGAAAAGATCCAGCTCAAGAAGGCTAGACTCTTTTTTTCTAGCTCAGATCTGAGCTGGAGCCTGTCCTTCCCAGCAGATGGCACTAGAAATCACACATTTAAGTTCTCGGATTTTACGAAAATTCTCAGTGGAGAATGGCGCTCTTTCAAGGAGCTGTTTGATCTGAGCCATATTTCAGTGTCTCTCTGATTTATGAGGACAGACTCCTACTTTGCCCATTTCTCTCTCTCTCCACCCATTACTCTACCCACTCTGCTCTTTCAACATCACCTTTTATTCCTTTCCATGCAAATAGGAGAGCATGATTTTCCCCAAACAAGGACATCTCCAATACCTG
>JAQZBX010066254.1:0-16144 GCA_029593785.1 Cabassous unicinctus
GCACTGGGGTTCTCCCAACCTCCCATTATACCCCCTTCATTTTACAAAATGCTTCCTAATGCACATGGGCTGCTCAGCTGGGCTACAAGTGCACGTGACTGGGGGGCTGTAGATGCGAAGGTGGATCTAGAAGACGAGTGAGCCAGAGCTTTTCCATGTCACCATCTTATGTATGGAATTTGATTTTTAGTCTTTAAGGACAGCACTTACCTCAGTGCTTATAAATAATAAAGACGCAGACATGCAGATTGGCCAGAGGTGATGTTGCTTTAAAGGAGGAGAAAGTGATACTTGACTGAAGAGGAGGAGAACAATATCCAGCACATCGAAACACTAAGGGCGGGCATTGCATTTCTGTTCACCTGCGCTTAGAATTTCATCACAAAGCACACTCTGAACGACAGCTTCCTGGCTGCAGTCTAGTGTAAGTGAGGTACGGAGACCTCCAAGACTGGAGCTTTCTGAATACCCCCGCGATTCTGACGCTGAGGCTGCCGTTCCCTAGAGGCCGGCCTGCCAGGTTTTCCAAAGCTCGTGTCGTTTTCAGGCCTTGCGTTTACCCAGGTGCGCCATGTGGGGGCAGCGCACGCCGGGTCACGTGAGGCAGAGCTGCCACGACGGCAGTGCTGTCCTAAATCGCCACGTCGTTAGGAGAGCTGTTGAAAGAGATAAGCAGGAGCACACGCAATTGTATCGTGTAAGACTCTGAGTTTCTACAAAAGGGAATCATGCGAGCTAATCGCTGCAAAATTGGCAGAGTTAAAAAGAAAAATTCCCCAAATCTGAGAAAATGTGTTATATTTGAAGGGCTCAATGAGTGTGAGAATCTGAACTGAGCTACTCGGACAGAAGCAGATCTTACCGTTCCTATCAGTAGCCAGCAGCTGATCAGACGCTCTGCACAGACCGCCTTATGAAAGGCCCTGTAGTGACGAGCGCTCCCTTACGAGCGGCAGAGCCTGCCTGGCGCTCTGCCTGGCATCCCAGAGCGCTTCACTGCGTTGCCGGTGTCTTACAAGAAGCATCAGCAGTTTCCCTGAATTTCGGTATTCAGAATTATACAGACAGATTTTGTTTAACAGAGGATATACTGGTTTTAGAACTTGTGATTTTTAAACATAAGCTTTTTAAATGTGAATTTCAGAAGCCGCTCAGTGATTCAAAGCTGTAGGCCCAGAATTTGTGATAATTTGGCTTAAATGTTATCATCTTAATATATTGGGAATCATTTGCTATGCAAATACATAGGCTAAGCAATTAGCAAGAGGAACTGCTTCAATTATTTCAGAATAATTGAATATTAAGTCTAACTCTAATTTCAATGTTTTTTGCAAAATGTTTTTTCGGGAGTGTAGTAGATACATTTCGCACCAGCTTTCTGGGTGGTCGTAGGACGGCCAGTCTGGGTCCGCTGAGCAGACCGTGCTTTGCTTACTTCAGAGCGTCCAGCTCGTGCCTCGGGCAGAGATGCCCGGTAGCTCCTCTGCTGAAGCAGGAGCTTTACTGGTTGGCACTTTGTGAACCTAGTGTGAGTTATATTTCGAGACTTCAAAATCGTAAAAGCAAAAGTGGATTCTCCACTAATCCAGGTTGGCTTTCTCTCAGCCCATGCTATGAGTAGCTTACTGTATAATAGCAATTCTAAGATTTCTGCCAACAACTCTTGTTTGGGATAAATAAAATCTATTTTCAGAAAACTAGAAGGATGATTTCCTTGTTCGATGTCACTCTGTTAAACACGGGGAAGACGGGCTTGCTTGCTGCTCTCCGTGCGCCCCGTGCGCCCCGTCTCCGCGGTGGACGGGCAATGCGCCCGTGTGTCCTGACAGCAAAGCCAGCTGCCTGAATAGATTCACTTCAGAGCACCGTTCATTACACTGATAGACCCTTTAGTTTTAGATGTATCCAGTTACCTGACATAGAAGGGCAAGCATGTCGTAGTGTACTTGAAGAATCCCACTACTAATTCACTAATTTTCGTGTTCCTAATTTTTATAACACCATATTTAATAGAGGGGGAAAAGCCCTGACTTCTCGATTGGCATCGTTCCTAAAATTAGTTGAGAGGGCCTGTGTGATGCGCATTCCTCACTAAATCTCTCCAGCAGCTGCTGTAGGCTTTGCTCTGTCACTAACACCTGCTCGGGCGTCTCTTTGTGTACATGTCTAATTTATCAGTTTCTCGTAGATTGTCAGCAGCCTGCTGCCTCCGTACCGCCACAGCGCCCACAGCTAGCCGCGAGGCAAGACCGCCCGCCTGCCAGGTAACGCAGACTTCGTTTCCCATTCCCCCAGCCGCATGTCAGACCCCGGGGGTCCCAGCTGCCCTCCCCGCGCCGTGATTCCTATACGTGGTTAAACGCTGCCACGTCTTATTTCGAGATTGGACTGCAAAACCCATGCCAGGCAGCCTCAAGTGGCCCGATGCCGCGAGTTGAGTTGACTTCACTGACCATTAGCTGCCTTCAGCCTCTGAGTGAATGATCGTGTCAGTTCATAAATTCCGGAAGATAAAGCCTGGACTAGTTAGGATGTGTGCCCTACTTTCCCTTTGCTTTGCTTGGGTGTGGTTTTTTTTTTGTCCTTACCATGTATTTCTCAGATAAGTAAACAGGAAGGGTGTAAAGCATCTCTGCTGTCCCAGGACAATTTATAACAGTGTTTGCATTTTCTGTCCACTCAGTACCCTCTTTGAAACTGAATCTGAAAGGTGGAGAAAACCTGGTAATTGGCATTCATGTGTGATTTGCTGGTGACTTTTAAAGTCGGGTTCACACAGTCCCTGATACGACCTGGGGACTCTGCTGACAGTTTCTGTTTCCTCTTTAGGCACATTCACCAGCGCTGCTAGTTACACACACTGCCATGTGCTACCCTCACCACCATCCACTTCCACCCTAAATAGAAAATCTGAACAAATAAGCCTCAACTCCCCATTCTCTAACCCAAGTCTATCTCCTGGTAACTAATATTCTAGATTCTAACTCTGTGAGTTTGCTTGTTATAACTAGTTCACAACAGTGAGATCATACAATATTTGCCCTTTCGTGTCTGGCTTATTTCACACAACCTGATGTCTTCAAGGTTCGTCCATGTTGCCACGTGCATCAGGACGCCACTCCTTTTTGTGGCTGAGTAGTATTCCGCTGCATGTGTAGACCACGCCTTGTCCATCCACTCATCTGCTGAGGGACACCTGAGTTGCCTCCACCTTCTGGCAGGCGGGAACCATGCTGCTGTGAGCATCAGCGAGCAGACGTCTGTTCGCGTCCCGGCTCTCGGTTCTGGCTGCAGACCTAGCAGTGGGGCTGCTGGATCACACGGTGATCCTTTACGCAGCTTCCTGGGGAGCTGACAAGCTGCCCTGCACAGTGGCTGCCCCCTCCTAATTCCTAATTCCTAATTCCCACCAGCAGTGAGGAGCGCTCCTTTTCTCCACATTCTCTCCAGCACGTCCTGTTTTCTTTTTTCAACCCAGTCTAGTCTTTGCTCTGATGAGGCTTGGTTAGGACAAGGACGTACACACAGCCCTTGTTTTGTAGGCTGCTCTGCTCAGTGTTCTCTCCTTAGTGTTTGTGTAAAAAGTAAGTAGGAGAAGCCCAAACGTGCTTCCAAGTGTGTCTGAGGAGTGGACGTCAGTGCAGGCCACAGGTGGTCAGGGTAGGGCCCAGGGAGTGGAGGCCCACGAGGTCCAGAACACAGGGGCCACCAAAACCCAGGTGTGGCCTGGCCGCACGGGGCTGGGCGTCGAAGAGACCCGAGCACAGGCTCCCGTTTGTCGTCTCAGTCCACTGCTCCCACCACTTCCAGCAACAGAATTTTTACTTCTGGAAGGTTCTTTGCCATCATACCAATGTCATTTTGTAACAATGGACAATTGTAATTGCCTGGCTTCAAACCCGCCTCTGACACCCACTAATTGTACGCTGTGGGCAAGTTGCTTTTGGAGCTGGGACTCTGCGTCCTCGCTGTAGAGCGGGGATAGAACAGGCGCTGGGAGAGCTCGGGAGGCCCAGGCCGCCCCCAGGCACCCCAGCAGCTGCTCCCCAAGACCTTGCGGGGCCTGGGGCACGTTCATAGCCTCTCAAATTCGCTTGGGTCAAGAGAGGCGGAGGAGGAGAAATGAAAGGGCTGAGAGAATCTTCTTAAGTTCAATTTTATTCCATCTTGCTCTTCTTCCCAAACCAGTCAGACTCACCGGTTACATTCCGCAGGTCTGTCTCTTCTGAGAGTGCTGGATTTAAGTTGCTGGCTACCTCCCCACAGATACAGTTTACGGAATTACAAATGCTCCCAGTTTCTCCTCCTGAATCCAGGCTGGCCCAGAGTAGACGTTCACTGCTGCTCGTCGCTGTCCAGACGAATGATAAAGCATGCACAGACCTGAAAAGCTCTCTTTTAAAAGTTGCCGGCATCATCACTGGCTCCTGTCCACCCATGTCCACTCCCAAATGGACCGAAGTTAATCCCCTCACTGCCCCTCTCCTCCTTCCTGGCAGC
This sequence comes from Cabassous unicinctus, assembly GCA_029593785.1. Taxonomy (NCBI): domain Eukaryota; kingdom Metazoa; phylum Chordata; class Mammalia; order Cingulata; family Chlamyphoridae; genus Cabassous; species Cabassous unicinctus. Next base: position 4,501 of record JAQZBX010066254.1, read on the forward strand.
AACGTTACCAGGAGCCCACATTTGTGCTCCCACCCCCAGACCAGCGTTAAGCCCTTGACATGCAGCGTCCACCCCGTGGGCTGGCGCTCTCACGCACCCATCCGTAGATGAGGAAGCCGAGGCTCACGGAGGTCAGGTGGCTCGTGCCGTCCACGCTCCCAGGAAGCACCCAGGCCTGGTGGCTCCGGCCCACTCCTCCCAGCACCCACCCAACAGCACCGCCCGGCAGTGGTGTCGCCCCGTTTCCAGCTGTGCTGCGGGCAGCAGAGCATTTAACCCCCCACATCGACTCTTTATCATGGAATTGAGAAGGAACATTTGTTAAATGAGAAACGTGAGAAAGCTTACTAAGAAGGCTGTTTTCTGATCAGGCGTTCGCTGTTTCTCAGTTTTTAAAAAACTGTTTAATGACCTTGTTTTGCACGCTCCATCTCATCCATATATCGAGTAACTCTTCAGGTGTACGTATTTGAATAAAACATCAAAGGGGCATCTTCTCACATTTGGACATGTAGAACTTCTCTATTAAATTCAATTAGAAGGAATGGATATAATGTGAAATGAAAGCCTCGGGTATGTTTGAATTTGACACTTTTGCCATCTATAAGTAGCTGTTTCCTTGAAAAAAATCAGAAACTTTTCTGAAGAATTACCCATTTTTATATCTTAGTATCCTAGGCATACTTTCTGAACATGATCTGCCTGCAAAAAGTGAATGATAAAGGATGACTGACAAGTGGTCTACTCAACATAGTTAGCAATCAGCACTGAACCTGAATTCATCCTACACTTGGAGCAATTAAAACTTATCAAATATTTACATTCAAAAAGTACTTTCTTAACCTGTAAGCCAAGAATATATTTCTGTCACATAATATATACAGTGTGATTGCGTTTTATGCAAATTTAAAATGGCAATAGTACAGTATCAAATATATACAATCTCACTTAAGCAGTCTGGAATAACGACAAAAATTTGAAATCATCGTGAATGGCATAGTGTCAAGGTGCTGGGCCAGGTGAGCTGCAGCCAGTACACTTCAGCTCATCAGGCAAAAGTACCTGCCTTCCGCTTTCAAGAAGAGTCGTGAATGACACAAATTCTCCAAAAACTTACCCTTCTCCCGTAATGACCACTCTAGGCTACTTGCCACAACTTATGTTGAATGATGTGTTTATTCTCGTGAAAAGAAACCAGTTCTAAATCATGCACGTTTCCAGAAAGAAACTCTGTGAGGTCCTTGGAAAAGAGGCTGCTCGAGCCACGCCCTGCTGTGTCCTCCCGCAGAACCTCCTATGAGTCTGTTTGGAGGGGAAAGGAATCTCTTTCGTGCATTATTTTCCTAGTCGTTTCATTGAGGCTCCAGTTCTCCTGTGCTCCGTCACGTTTTAAAAGTAGATAGGAAAAATCATTTTAATACAGTGTAGCAAATTTCCTCTTGAACTAACTTTACAACCATTCAAAGAGTTGGGAAAGTAAGGGTAACTTCAAGCAGATCAGATATTACGATTTTATACTATAATTCAAGAGATATGCATAAAAGATAATTTCAGTTCCAAAAATAATTATTTCTTTAATACCAATTTTAATATGGCTTCAATGGTGATGTTAGGTAAAGAAACTATGTTTAAGTAAATAAATAGTAACGTCTATAATTATAACCCTTGAAGGTTTTCTCAAACGTCTCTTCTGGCAGAAATGGATCACATGGCACTGAATTTCGTAACATAGAGGCGAGGGAAGCAGAGTTTCAGTCAACGTCCATGTTTTCTGATAAACCGCCCTTGTGTGATTTCCCGTTAGTCGCCTGTACAGAGGCTTGAGCCCTAGTGAGCTTTGTGGTTTTACGTCAGGAAACCAGTGGCTTTGCTGCTTGTTCTTGGAGATGAGGGGTGGACACTGTGGAGCCTGAGCGCGGTGTGACGTCACAGGCTCACCAGCAAGCTGCAAGGCAGGTAGGGGGCCCCGAGACAGGTGAGGCTTCCCCAGCAAATGAAGGCCCTGGGGAGCCCGCCGCGAGCGCTGGGACCCTCGACAGCCTGGCGCTGCCCACCAGTGACGCGGCGTGACTAACGGATTGTTAGAGATGCGACTCGCAGGCCCACCCCAGGCCGCCTGAGTCAGAATCTGCAGGTTTCCAGGATTCTGTTTGGAGGGTAAAGGATGTGCATGAAAAGCTCGGAAAGAACTGACCTGGGGCCCTGCCGTGACCACGCCTGAAGGGGACGGCGTCTCCTTCCCTGCGCACTGCTCTGAAAAGCGTTTTAGGTTTAAGCCCCTTTCTGTGCAGCGCTTACGTGGAAATGATGTGCTTGTCGAATCCCAACAAGCGCGCGCCCCCCTCCCCCAAGCGGTCTTGCTGACCCCCTGTCTGTCGTTTCAGCCCTGACCTGGCTCTCGCCGACGGGCAGCCGCGCCCCAGCTCGCAGTGCGCCCCTCTCCACTGCCTCTCCAAGCCTCCTCACCCCTGCGCTTCCTCTGCCGTGGACGAGCACCTGGGGTGAGCTGTGGAGCCCTGCGCAGGGCACTGCCCAGGACCCAGCGGGCGGTTTCTTCCTGCTTGTGAGACGCACGCCGGGACCAATGTCCCTCATTTTGGAAGTGGAGAGAAAGTGAGAACACAAAGCACAGACCCCGGTGTGATGAAACATTTTATGGTTTCTCTAAATCACTGATAAACTTCTGCAATCAAATGGCTACTGTTCGGTTAAAAAATAAATAACTGAAGCAGAAAACACATCTCAGATGGCTGGCTTTACCTCCGTAGCATAAGAGAGACCTAAGACAATGGAAAATGCATATATTGTAAAATCATCTTTCCTCAAACTCCAAATTCAGCTACAGAAGTTAATGCCAATATTTTTTGTCATTGATATTTATTTTGTACTTTTGTTTGCTACATGATTAGTGTCTATAAAAATTATTTCTGGGAGAGGTAAATTTACTTCATTTATTTTTCAAATAAGCATAATTTGTTCAATTAAGTGTGAGTTTTAATTTCGTTTAAAATCTGGAATTGGCCAGACTGAGGTCATTTTTCTTGCACAAAATGATAAATAAGGTGCATTGGAATGTTAACAATAATTGTATTTTGCTGCTACACTGACATTGTTTTATGCACTTATTTTCTAATCAGTAGCTCATTAACTCCTGGGTTTCTTTTTTAAAAAATGAGTCCTTCAGTGGACATTATTAAGGAAATCCAAGAGATGAAGTTATGGTTCATTGAAGTTCTCAACTTTTGATTGCATCTTTAATTTTTTTTACCTTGCAGACAAGTAGATGCACTGGTGCTGCCCTTTTGTGTATATGTGTGATAACTAAAAAGAAGGCTAAATAATTTGAAAGGGAAAAATGCTGTGTTTATTTAATGACCAGATTTTTTTTTTTTTTTTTTTACCTTCTTCCAAATTCAGGGCCCTATTATGAATCTTACCTGCTAAAAGCTATCAAGTCCATTTGGGAAAATAGGTAGAAGTAAGGTAGCCTTTGGTTATTTAATTTACCTAGAAAGTGTTTGAATTTTTATTAACATTGTATGTTTTGTTGTTGTTAGGTTTTTTCATAATGAATCTTCTTTGCCAAAAAACGGTAGATAACAAACCTTTGCTCATTGTCTACTTTTGAGAAACACTCAGGTGCCTGTAGTCATTCTCCTCTGCGGAGGCAGCGCGGGGCTCCTAGCTGACTCACGGCGCTGCTGGGCCGCCCTTCTGACCTGGCTGAGACAGTGGGCTCTCGGAGTGGGACTTATTTGCACATAAGCTGACAAGCAAGGAGAAGAGCTAACTGAGCTGAGAGGTCTAGCCCTCTGGGCTCCCTAACTGTCGAGTGCTGCCCACACAATTGCTCCTGGTCCCCTAGCCTTAACTGAAAACGTGACGACACCTGACCTTCCCTTCAAAACAAAAGCGCCCCTCACGGTTAACACAAAGGACAGTCACGGTGTGGGGCTGGCGATGGGGCTGGCGTCGCTGACCACCGTGGCGTGGTGACGCCAGCAGCCATCCAAGATGGGGCCCGAAGGGAAAGGGCAAAGCACAGGGCGGGAGCTTTCGTCAGCCACGCTCCTGTTTAGGGTCAGTGTTACCAAAGCAGCCGCAGAGTTTTGAGCTCCTATCCGAGTGCTATTTTCAACAGTCATTTATTATGCAACTTGGAGTTAATTGTTGAAAATCTTCACCAAAATAGGGATTCAGGTTAAAGTGCAGAAAAAAAGGAACAAAATAAGTTTCCGTGAAGCCTTGATGGCAGCGGCCTAACCCGCTCTGTCCTGCCTGCGCTGCCTTGCTGTACCTGAACACGCTCTGCATTTACTGTCGTGTCTGCCTGGTGGATTCTATTAGAGCTCAGCGAAAGGAAGCTACTACCTTTCTCTTCTTTCCCTTTTTTCTTTTTCTTTTTCAAGCTTTGTGTGTTTGGACCTGAAAAGTGGAATAGCTGCTAGGTTAATCTTTAATAAAAACTGTTGTGCCTGAGGGAAAATATGCCTTTTTAAAAAGTACCTCAGAACATCTTCCAGGGCTGCCTCTGGTGCTGGGGCCCAGCGGTGAGCGTCGTCTGTGTGCTGCCCACTGGCAAGCGGTATTGCATTCTTGCCCCGTACTTTATTTATGACCAGTGAAAAAGCAGGTCATACATACACTGTTTCTTTCTTCCAATGAAGAGAAAATTTATCGTTAAGTCTACTACATACTAGTTTTACTTCTGTTCTTCAAAGAGGGGGAAATACCTGTTTTGAAATATTAGTTCTATACAAATATTAGCTAGCAAAAGCTTGCCAGGAAGATAGAGAAACTTGGAAAAAATTTTCTAATTTTCAGCACAAAATTAGGTGATAGTCCCTAAGCAGTAAAAGAGAATACCATGTATTTACACTGTGGCATCTTTTAGTGCAGTTTAAGTTGAGCCATATCTACATTTATTTATAGGCTTTTAGAATGAGAAAATATGTGTAGGGTTAATACAAATCAGTTCCTGTAAAGTTAACATAAGGATTCCAAAGAAAGTTGAAAATTGAAGAGTTAGTATGGACCTCAGTAAGACTTGGGGGAAAGTAAACTGCAGAAATAAATTTAAAATAATGACTCTAACTGCAAACAGTGAGCAAAGATTAAAGGTAACTGGCACGAGCAGTTAGCAACGTAACCAAGTAGTTTTTAAAAGTAAGCACAATAAGGATATTGAAAGAATAGTTAGTATGCAGAAAGGCTTTCCAACGGAGGAGTTTTATTAATTAAAAAATAAATAAAAGCAATAAACCGCCTCTGGCCGAGGTGCACGGGGCAGAGAGACACACGCATGAGTCTTCCATTGACTCTGATTCATCGAGCCCTTTCGTGGATCCAGTTCTGGGAGGAATGTGGAGAACTTTGATAAAACAAAGTTATTAAATAATTAAGAAAAGACCTATTTAGAAAGATATACTTTAGTCTAAAAAAAAGGAGGTACAATAGTGTTTTCAAGGAAAAGAGAATTTAACAAAGGACTGCCGCCAGCGGTAGATACCGTTACTAAGACTAGAGTAGAAAACCAGAGTCTTGAGTGTAAAGGATTTATAGTAACTCTAATAAAGACGTTTTCAGTAGTGAGCAGTTGATCACTGAAACTGATAATCATAAGGAAGATTTGCTTTAAAAATTGAATATTGTAGGTAATCTAGCAACGATTAAGTGGCAAGATGGCCTGTGATAGTGTATTATAATTCTGGGAGTCCGTGATCCTACGATTCTTTTCTTTTAAACCTCAAAGTGCATTAAAGTTGTACTGGTTAGGCATAAGATATTTCATCATTTGAAAACAGGATAACAATCCTAATTTTTCCAAGATTTGGGATAAGAAGAAAATAGAACTTTTCCCTCCAGCCATATTTCTTAATATAGTTAAAGTTCAGAATATAGTTCTTTTACCATAAAAAGTCAGAGTCTAAAAAGCAAACATCCTCAGGAATACTTCAGAAATGGAAGGTATGCAATCCCCCTTAGGAGGGCAAATGCCTCTCAAATTTTATCTTTTCTTAAAAGGAGCTCCAATCTACAATGTTTGCTTTTTCCATGCTTTGGAAAATATTCTTGTATAGATAAGTCCTTCAGTCTCAAACAAAAATGAAAAAATCAGTCTAATAAATACCATTTTGAATGTGGAAATTTCCTGGTATACAATATCCAATAAAATCCTCTACAATTCTCAAGTGGAAATTATGAAATGTAAAAAGGAAGAAATGAAATATATTTTCTACTGGGATAAAAATATCAAATTTAATGTATAATTATTACAATCAATCAGCCAAAAAACATAGTTTGTCTCCCAGGAGAGAGACCTGGGAAACTGATGAATTTCCACGAAGTGCAGCTGTGCTCATTCAACCCGAATCTGCCACAAATGTGTTGATAGTGTAGCTATAAAGTGAAACTAGACTTGGAAGAAAGTCTTAGGGTGAAGCTCACAGTTTTAAAACAAAGTTTACACCCAGGTGTTTGTGTTTGTAAATTGGAGTGATTTAAACAATCCTTGTATTTAAGACTGCAAAAAATTTGCAAGAAAATTATTTCAAATAAAGGGATCATTACTATATCAAAAGCAAACAAATAAGGAAAACTAAAGGGAAGGTCATTCTTCCAAAAGCTACTGAACTAGAGTTACGTTAGCATCATCAGTGCTGCTGTTGACAAGGTACTTTTTACTTTACACTCGATTTCTCTGGCTGTACAAGGCAAGTCTAGCTCCCATGTGACCTTTTTCATTATCTGAGTAACAGCCCAGATGCATTGTATCGGTAATTAAAGTCACCCTTACTTAACTGCGCAGTTAACGGCCACAGTCGCTGGTGTGTGCTTTTGTAGCGTGATCCTATTATGTTGACGCCTGAAAGGTTCCATCTGGACGTCTCTTTATCGCTATTGCTCAAAGTATAACTGAAGGAGATATTTAGTATTAAGATATGTTCCCCGATTGCAGATTTTCCAGAAAGAATATCTGTTTAAGAAGCAGAGCAATTAACTGCCTTTAGTGAAAGAATGTGAGTGCCTAGAAGTACGCCGTGTAAAATGTCTGCATGAGATATTTCACATCATCTGAGTTTCCCCGTCCTCATGAGCACGATGAAAGTCTGATTTCTCTTGTGACCTTCTCGCCGTTAGGAATGTAAGCAGATTGTCACCCGTCTCTGCTCTCCTTTCCAAATCGAAATGCATGGCTCTAATCCTCGGTGAATTTTTATCTCTTTCCTCTGGGAGTTATTTAAAATTTGCCCTATTTAAGCTGAAGTCTAGATGAACTGCTGAGCCAGATTATGTCTGTGATTGGAGTTCAACTTTTCGTTGAGCTCTGGTTGAGAACACTTCTGGTTTAACTTTTTTTTTTGGAATCACTCTTTGATTATTACAGTTCTCTAACGAAAACACAGAGAAGTAATTCTCATGCTTCTCAGTGTGAATGTAGGAATTTTTCTTTTTAAAAGAAACATTTTAAAACAAAGATCAGAGAACTGTAAAGTAAAGGGAAATGTCATTATTTAGTTGACAAATCATTATTCAATAGAGACAGTAGAGGCAGAATGAATCATTTTGTTCTTTGGGTTCATAGTTATGATTGTGTGCCACATCCTAGAGGAAGTAAATCATTTTTAAATTATTGGCACATGTTTAAGCTCAATGGTTTGACTGTTGAGTCAGTTAATTCTTTGAAAATCGTGTGACATTTTTGTGAGCTACTTAGTGTTTTTCTTTGCATGAGTACGCATCTGTGATGAACCATACATGAGTCTGATACTGTATTTCTTTCCATTATTAACATCCGTGTAATGTATGTGTGGCCAACGCTGATTTGTAGGCAGTGTGATTATCGTAATGATTCCTATATTTAATTGCAACTTTGTTATTATATCTTTTGGGGTTAAATGATGTGAAGTGTTTCCATTTAATGATAATACCATGTGAAAACATGACTAAAAGATTGATCTAAGAAATTCTTTTGTTGCTAATTTTTAAAAATCCAAATTTCAAAGGAAATTGTTCTCAGACACATGAATTTATTTTAAATTCCAAAAAATCTTTATGAATTTATTATTGCTTGTCCTAAATTTTTTTTATTGGCAAGCCTAAATGAATGTCTCATGGGAGAAATCGTGTGATGTGCTTGTGAAATCTGCTCATGCACTCGATGGCTGGAAAGACACTGCAGTGCTGAGAAAAAACCAGAAGCCAGTCTGTCAGCTCGTACATCTTGGTTTATGTTACCAACGGAAAATGATGTAGTGCGTAACTCTTTCCAGTAAATAAACTGGTTATCTGTTGTTCATTTATGCTACCTTTTTATCAGTGAGCAATTTTTCTGTATTCATTTTGATTTGTACTTACAAAAATGAAAAAGTGTGAATTTGTATGTAATGAATATATTTATTCAAAGTGAGTACTTATTTGAACTAAAAACTAAATGCTTTGCTCTGACAACATTTCTTTGCAGTCCTGTCAAATTTACCCTTTTTCTCCGTTTATCGTTTCTCTAATTTGTAATCTGTTCTCAGAGGATATTTTGGCAGGAGGATTCACTTAGCTGAGTTAGATTAGCAGTGTACCAACATGTCAATGCTGAAGAAAATGCCTGCTCTAGAAAGGGAACTTATTTTAATGAAAGAAGAATGAAGTTTGTATGCTCTATTTTGGGAGACAATTCTTCTTTGTTCCTCCTATGAAGGAACTGTGGAGTCCTAGAACTGCGCGAGGTGGATTTGCTCTGAGCGTGCACAGTGGAGGACCAGCCGCTCGGGAGGCATCTGCCTTCCTGGATGTTATTCCTGGGGTGGTGAGCCAGGCGGAATACCGGCTTCGGTGAGGTTCCCCGCCGAAACCTCTGCCTCAGTCCCCACTGAATTACGAATGAGCAAAGTCTCAGCCTCCGCGAGCGCCGCAGTGTGGTGAGGGCCGTGGAGGGCAGCCCCAGGGCTAAGAGGAGGCCCGAGCTTTGGGCACTGAGGAAGGGGCTCCTCAGCGTTTGCTTGTACACGCGCTGCCGTGAACATTGTAGGAGCTCAGTTTTGAGTTAGGGCAGAGGTTCTTAGCAAGGGGTCCGGGAGCTTGAATTGAACTTTTTTTAAAAAAATTATTCTTGTGGGGACGTGTTGGTGCAGGCGTGATGTTTTCATTAAACAACACAGTACGGTGTGGGCTTGGTAAGGGGTCCGTGGTTCTCACCTGGCTGGCAGAGGGGTCCGCGGAGCGGAGACGGTAGCATAAGCCCCTGCCTGGGGAGTGCGGGCTCCTTGCCGCCTCGTGCGCCTCCCAGCGCCCCTGCCGCGAGGCAGGCTCTAGATACCAACTAACTGGAAAAAGCCTTCAACTGAAGTGAGCGGTTCTCCCCGTCATTGAACTAGAAGGAGCCTTATTTTGTACAATGAAATCAGATAAATGTGTGTCAACTATCACTTACTTGCTTTAAGAAGAGACTCAGGATAATTAATCCACAACATAACTGCCAAGGAAGATAAATCTCACTGGCAAAAATATCACCAGTGTCAAAAGTAAACATAATTTATAACAATGTAAATGTATAAAGCAATATCAAGATAAATAAGTAAATCCTAACTCTAATGGCCTCCTGTTAAACAGTAAAGAAATGCTAATGTAAGAATACCTCGTTTTTTTCATTTTCTCTGTCCCTGGAGATGAAAGAACAATTCAATTAGTATCTCCTGTTACTACTAAAATCAGGTGACAGCAACCATAAATACTAGAGCAGATGTCTAACACCCCAGGCCAGGACCGACTCCCTAATTTTATGGAACCTAATGCAAAATGAAAATGTGGGGCCCATTGTTAAAAAATGATCAGAATTTCAAGACAGTGACAACAGAGCATTAAACCATTTAAATGCTCTTTAAAGTAGGAGCCCCTGTGGTGTGAACAGGGCCCTGTGTGACCACAGGTTGTGTGGCCTCAAAGCCAGCCCTGCCCAGAGTATGCTGTACTCATGATTCAGAGCTTTAGTACTGAAAGCTGTGCTCTATTGTTGACAGAATGGATTTCCCAGTTTATTTACTTAGAAGAAAAAAGAATGTGCTTATGTTCTTGGAAAAAAATAAGTTAAATGGCAATACCATTTAAGAGTTATAAAGTTGAATCTTGCAATTCTCCCGTACCCCAATGCAGAGATATTATTCAACTCAAAATTTCTAAACTGTGACATACATCCCAAACTGCACTGAGATTATCAAGCTCTGTAAAAGAAATCTTCAAAATATCAGCAGTTGGCCTTTTAATTAGTGTATACTTTAAAATGACTTTAAGAACCCTACTGATACTTCATAATTTGACTCCCTTTGAAGTTATAAATTATTAAGTTAGTCAAATGTCACAGGAAGTTTTGCCCCATTTCAAACAGCAATTAGCCCAAGACTGATAAGTGATTCATATCTACTTTTCTTCCAAATAAAGGCAAAAGAATATTTAGCTCATTGAAATCCATTGACTGAAAATATGGGCTCTCATGTACAGAAAGCTATTCTATACATAAGTAAGGGAAAAATAATATATATTAAATTTTTTCTTTTTTTAAAAAATAAAGTACCAGTGGAAACCTGTAGAAATGGTTGTCTGTAAAAGAGCAGAGGATATAGCTAGAAGGGAATGAGGTGGGAACAAGAGTCCTCAGTTGGTGAAACTCTATATTGTTTTGATATTTCCACCATAGAAATATATCTACTCAAAAATGAAAAAGTAAAGAAAATTTGGGCTGTCAGAAACTTCACAGTGAAGCCAGAAATGAAAAAGTAGCACAAATTCCAGAGCAATATTTTTTTCAAAGGCAAGCCACGTCAGCAGAAGGATTTTTGAAATGGAGTTTTGTTCAAATTCTAGCCCTGGTATTTACCAGCCCTGTGACCTTGGGGAGCTAACCCACCCCAGCCTCAGCTGACTTGTTTTAAGAACAAGGATAAGACGCCTACCTGGGCAGAATTACTGTGCAGATCAAATGAAATGACAGGCAACGTCTTGGCATGCAGTAACGAGCATTCTCAACATCACAGTGCCCATTGGTGTCCTGTACGTTGATGCGGATGAAATTCATTCACCCACATAAACATCCATTTAGCAACTATTTATTGAGAACTTGTTTTGTGCCAGACATCGCTCTGGGGACTTTGGATACATCAGAAAATCAAACAAGAGGGTTCATGTCTTTTTTTTTTTGAGGTCCCGGGGCCGGGCATTGAACCCAGGACCTCGTATGTGGGAAGCCGGCACCAACCACCGAGCCACATCCGCTCCCCGGTTCTTGCCTTTTTGAAGCTCAAATCGCCTGTCTAGAACAGATGGAGGAGACATACAAAAACAGTAAACATAAGAAATATGTAAATGTTAAACTATGTAGAAGGTGAAACTGCTATGAGAAAAGAAGAAAGTAGAGCATAGAGGCGAGATTGTGCAGGTGGGGGGAGGGTGAGAGCCCACATGTGGATGGGGTGGTAGGGTGAGTGTCACTAAAGAAAGGAGAAATAAGATGAAAATCGCTCTTCACATCACGAGTGCCTCAGTTTAAAAGAATACTGTTACGTATTGTTCAAACTTTATCAGTATTTAGAAGTCATCTAAACACATCAAATATCAATGAAGATTAAGCAATAGCATGCCAAGCAGTATTTTTTTT
>JAQZBX010066255.1:0-16146 GCA_029593785.1 Cabassous unicinctus
AGGCTCTCAGGTGGTAACCCTTAGGCACCCCATAACAGTAGGCTAAGTTTCAATTAGAAGAGCAAATACTCATAAGGCTAGTCCTCAATAACAAGAACCCATCAGTGGGCCATCCTCTTTTGCCAGACACTGCCTCTGCACTCTGGGGACGGTTGCTGCTCCCTTGGGGAATGTAGCAGAGCTCTCCAGGGTGGGAACTCAGATTCCCTCATTGAGTAATTGTCTACCCACCATGACCATGCCCCATCCCTTGATCATTTGAACTATTTTATATATCTTTCATGTATATTCAGATGGACTTACTATGAGGGTAATGTTGGCATCATAGAATAAGTTAGGCAATATTCCTTCTACTTCTATTTTTTGAAAGAGCTTAAGTAGAATTGGTGTTAGCTCTTTTCAGAATGTTTGGTAGAATTCAGCTGTGAAGCCATCTGGTCCTGGGCTCTTCTTAGTTGGGAGATTTTTGATGACTGAGTCTATCTCTTTACCTGAAATTGGAGTGTTGAGTTCATCAATTTCTTCTTTCATCAATGTAGGCTGTTTGTGCATTTCTAGAAACTTGTCCATTTCCTCTAAGTTATTATTCCTGTTGGCATATAATTTTTCAAAGTATCCTCTTATGATACTCTTTATTTCGGTGGGGTCAGTAGTGATATCCCCTTGCTCATTCCTTATTTTGTGTATTTGCATATGTTCTCTCTTTTTCTTTGTTAGTCTGGCTAACGGTTTGTCAATTTTATTGATATTCTCGGAGAACCAGCTTTTGTTTTTGTTTATTGTTTCTAGTGCTTTCTTATTCTCTATTTCATTTAGTTCCACTCTGATCTTTGTAATTTCTTTCTTTCTACTTCCTTTAGGTTTAGTTTGCTGTTGTTTTTCTAATTCTTCCAAGTGTGCAGTTAGGTCTTCAATTTTAGCTATTTCTTCTTTTTTAATATATGTATTTATGGCTATGAACTTCCCTCTCAGGACTGCTTTCACTGCATCCCATAGGTTTTGATACATTGTGTTGTCATTTTCATTAGTTTCCAGGTAGTTGCTGATTTCTTTTGAGATTTCCTCCTTGACCCACTTTTTGTCTAAGAGTGTGTTGTTTAACTTCCATATCCTTGTGCCTTACCTGTTTCTCTGGCCCTTAGTTTTTTCCAATTTCATTCCATTGTTTTCAGAGAAATTACTTTGAATAATCTCAATCTTTCTGAATTCATTGAGAGTTGTTCTGTGGCCTAGCATGTGGTCTATCTTGGAGTAAGATCCATGTGCACTCGAGAAGAATGTAAATCCTGCTGTATTTGGGTGTAATGTTCTGTATATGTCTATTAAGTCCAGGTCCTCCAATGTATTGTTGAGAGTCTTTGTTTCTTTTTTGATTTTCTGTCTAGAAGTTCTGTCTAATGACGACAATGGTGTATTTAAGTCCCCTGTTATAATTGTCGAGGCATTTATTTCTCCACTTAGCTTTTCCAGAGTTTGCCTCACATATTTTGAGGCACCCCGATTAGGTGCATAAATATTTATGATTGTTCTCTCTTCTTGAGAGATTAGCACTTTTACTAATATATAGTGTCCATCTTTGTCTCTTACAATAGTTTTGCATTTAAAGTCTATTTTGTCTGATATTAGTATAGCTACTCCTGCCCATTTTTGGCTATTGTTAGCTTGTAAAATTGTTTTCCAGCCTTTTACTTTCAGCCTCCTTGAATCCCTGGGTCGAAGATGGGTTTCTTGTAGACAGCATATAGATGGATCATGTTTCTTTATCCATTCTGCCAATCTGTGTCTCTTGAGTGGTGAATTTAATCCATTAACATTCAATGTTATTACTCTCAATGTATTTCTTACTTCAGCCATATTTTCTCTGGATTAATGTATGTCATATGTTGTTTTGTTTCTATTTTTTTATTTTTAGATATTTTAAAACCCTCCTCCAACTCTCTCTCCCTTGATTTTTCCTTTCAACATGTAGAACTTCCTTTAGTATTTCTTGAAGTGCTGGTTTCTTATTGAAATTCTCTCTTAATTTCTGTTTGTCTGTGAATATTTTGAACTCTGCATCATTTTTGAATGCCAGTTTGTTGGATAGAGAATTCGTGTTTGGAAATTTTTTTCTTTTAGTACTTTGACTATGTCATACCACTGCCTTCTTTCCTCCGTGGTTTCAGATGAGAAATCAGCACTTAACCTTATTGTGCTTCCCTTGTATGTGATGGTTTTCTTTTCTCTTGCTGCCTTGAGTATTTTCTCTTTGCCTTGAGCATTGGACATTTTGACAAGTATATGTCTTGGAGTTGGCCTGTTGGGATTTATATTGTTTGGAATGCACTTTGCTTCCTGGATCTGTACATCCATCCCTCTCCATAGGGTTGGGAAGTTTTCAGCCATTATTTCCTTCAACACTCCTTCTGATCCTTTTCCCTTCTCTTCTCCCTCTGGGATGCCCATGATGCGTATGTTTGTGCGTTTTGTGTTGTCAGTTAAATCCCTGAGTCCCTGCTGGATTTTTTCTTTTTTTGTCTATCTGTTCAACTATCTGTTTGATTTCAGCTGTATTGTCTTTCACATCACTAATTCTTTCTTCTGCCTGTTCAAATCTGCTGTTATGTGACTCCAGCATCTTTTTTATTTCTTGGGTTGTGCCATTGATCACCATCATATCCGTTATCTTTTTGTGTATGTGTGCAATTTCTTCAGTATGTTTTCTCAGCGTCTTCTTCATATCCTTAATCTCTTCCTTCACTTCATTAAGATGGTTCATCATATTTGTTTGGGAATCTTTGATTAGTTGTTCGATGTACTGCATATATTCCTGGGTTTTAGTTTGTTCATTGGAGTGGTCCATGTTTTCCTGTTTTTCAGTGTGGTTTGTAATTTTTTGTTGCCCTCTAGTCATCATTTTATCTTGATGGATTTATTCAGTTGATTAGCTTCTCTCTCTGCTCTAGAGTTTTATTTAGCTGGTGGTTCTGTGTGTGTGTAAAGTTTTCTCTTTGATATTTTTTCTTCTTATTTTGTTTCCTTGCTTCTTTCTATGTTACCTTGAAGGGAAAAGATTAGTGTCAGAGGTATTGAAAGAAGTGAAAACAGAAGAAGGATAATAGTAATAGTAATGAAAGTCAGTAGAGAGGCCAAATAGGACTTAGTGAAATGAGTATTTAACTTGTGTATGTAGTGTAGAGTGTTAGGAAAAAAAGTGGAGTACCTACAATGGGCTGGGAAACCAAATAGAAGAATATATATATATATAATGGTTTAGAAGCCTAGAATGATAAGGAGGGAGAGAAAGAGTAAAGAAAGGGGTAAAAGGAAAGGCTAATATTAATTTAAAAAAGAAGAATACAAAGTAGATAGTATAGACGTTGACGTCGTTAAGTTGTGGGCTAATGAATAAGCATGATGTCTAAGAACCACAACAGAAAGCAGAAGGCAGAGAGATGAGGGAAGGATAAGAGAAAGCTTTGATTCAATATCAGTAAATACTGAGAATGGAACATCACTGGAGAAGAAGCACAGCAAAGAAGAGACAAGTTAGCAGCACCTAATTTAACAAAATGAAAGGAAAAAGAAGGGGGAGGAAAGAGGAAAGAAAAGCAAGAGACAACAAATAAACAGAGAAAAGCCAAACAATCACACCATCCAGCAGTCAAACAAAGCTAAGGAGGAAGTGTTCCTTCTAGTGTACTTGTGGATCTTCACACCCTGTTTGTGTTTATCAATAACGCTTCAGTGTTCTAACTGTAGGTATTAAGGCAGATTTTTGGTAGTATAGTAAATAAGGAACAGGAATTCATTTTTTAAAGTCCCTGTCTTCTTTTTTTTTTTCCTTTTTTGGGGGGGCAGTATAAAGGACCCAAAGGAGTCCTCTGCTAGATCACCCCCTTCACCAAGGTGGCCCTAAATATGGTCGTGGAAACTAATCTCCCCTACTCACTTCCTTACCTCCCGAGGAGTGCTGAAGCTTTGATGCTTGTCAGTACAGAGTGATAAAATTGGCTGACTCCGCCCCCTCTTGGCCAAGCCTTAGTATCAGTGGCAGCTGCATAAAACAAGTTTGCTCTGAGTTTTGCCTCTCCCCTCAGCCTGGCACTGTTTCCAGCTGGTTTATCTGCTCCCAAAAGCTATGAGGGGTTCCAGGCAGACAAATCCACAGAAGTTAAATGTCTCTCCACCTTCTGTCAGAGCCCTCCATCCCTCAGAGTATACTCCCACAAGCCAGCAGGCTGCAGGAGTCACGAATGTAGGATCCGTGGCTCCAGCCAGCCATATTCTGTGCAGGCGGGGCTCAGCCGTCTGTGTTGACCACCACAGGCAGGCTCAGAACTCATGAATCTCCAATGATCACTGCACGTCGTCAATCTGCCAGCTGCTAGATGACCCAAGCTTCTCACTCCATGCGCCCACAGCACAGAACCTCGGGCAGGACCGTGTCCACAGTCAGCCGTCCCCGGAGATCTGAATCGTGAGTACCCACCTAGTTCGATGCCATCTTGGTCTCTCCTGACCTTTTCTGATTAGTATATACAATGGTTTCAGTATTTGAGCTAAATGAGGACTGAAGAATCTCCAGTACCCCAACAACCCTGGAAAGGCCATTAATTGTTTTGAATCTGTGCTGTGGGAAAACATTATACTTTATTGATTACAAGAGAAGGTATAGCTTTTGACTTACCCAAGCAAGCAACATGCAAGAATTTGACAGAGCAGTCAGGGCCTTGCAGCTTGTGCTGATTGATTGCCCACCCCAAGCCTTCAGGATAAGGTACTATTGCCTCATATGCTTCTTTTAAATCTGAAAGAGAATTACTGGATATCATCATATCATCAATATAATGAAATAGGGTTACAGTCACAGGTTTCTTCCACATGGCCAAATCCTTTGCCAGGAGGCTATGACAGATGGTCAGCTTATGCACATAGCTTTGGGGAAGCACTATAAAGTTCCACTGTTGCCTTCCCATGTAAAGACAAATGCAGGCTAGCTTGACTTGCCTAAGGAGATCCTAAAGATAGCATTAGCAAGATCTAAAACAAACTGGTAGTGATATAACTGGGTAATAATTTCTTGCAATTAACAAGCAATGTTTGTGACCCCTGCATACAGTAGTGGTGTTACTTTATTTAATTCATGATACTGTCATGTGCAAGTTCTATCAGTCCATAGAGGACTATTGAAGGGACTATAAGTAGTTATTATTATCCCTACCCTTTTTTATTCCTTTATTGTATCAGTAATTTCTTGGAGCTCTCCCAGGAGTTTGTCCTGTTTGGTTACACAAATCTTTGTAGCAAGGGCACCTTCACTGGGGACCATTAAGATTATTGCCTTAGCACTGCATTTATTACTCTGCATTGGAGGTAGAATTCTCCTATGGTAGTCTGTAATGCGACATTCTGGAGAATGTCAATTTCTAAAATAAATTTGGGTATAGGAGAAATATACACTGTACAACTTTAGGGCAGTAATCATTCAATTTGTAAAATTAAATTTCGTTGCTTACCATAAACTGATTTTCTTCCATAGTCATCTATAGCCAACACTGGCCTATGGAATCATGTTCCATTGCCATGAATTACAGTACATTCAGCTCCTATATCAATTAAGGATAATTCTCTTTTTTTGATTAGTAGGGGAACAATAAATATCTAACTCTACATGTGGCCTATGATCTCTGGGGTTCCCAGTTAATTTCCTCACCTTGGGATCTTGACCCTTAACCTATGTTAGTTGGAAAGGAGCCTGTCAGGCTTCTGCTGGGGGAGTGGAAGTCTCCTGGGTTGAGGCATGAGCGTTTTCCCTATTTTTACTTCTTCCTCAGCGTTCTGAGGAGATAGCTTCATAAGTCTCTTGTCCTTAAGGGCTTGCCACACAGTCTCACTAAAACCACATTGGAATGCCAATCTATTGTTTCTGGCTTGGTGCCTGAAGAAATAAGATGTACCTACATTTGCTTGTGCCACATATGATTAGGACCATCATGTCTTTGGTGTGTCTTCCCTCCTGCCCAGACCCCAATCCCCTTTATCCACAACATTTCTGATTTCCCTAAGTCTGCCATAGCCTGTGCAATTTGCAACACTGTTTGTCCTACCAGGGGGTTCAGGATTGACACCAGAGATCCATAATAATGGTTGGGAGCAGTATGCAGCACAGTATCTTTCACACCTTCAGTAAAAATTTTGGTGAGAGGCCATACAAATTTGGTAGCATAAATGGCATGTTTCATCTCCAATCCCCATAAAACATCTTTTAATTTTCCATGGATTTCCAAGAAGTGGTGACACTGGGTATTTCCCCTTCATTAGGTCATGCAGGCTTTCATCAGTTAACCAGCCATATCAATACCAATGCTGTTTATGTTTTCACTAGAGGCAGTATGTAAATGCTGACATAGGGTATTGTGAGTGGTAATGGATGACAATTTATTCATTTCCACCCCAGCTATTACAAATCCTTCAAATCCATTGTCCCATAATCTTAGAAACCAGTAAGGCAGGGACTCTCTAGATCTCTGCCTGCATCTTTGCCGCAAATCACCCATCTTAGCAGTGGTATAGTCCCTCATGGCTATATGTAACTTCTACTTGGAGTGGTGTTTGGAAATGGACTCCAGGGGGTTGGTTTTGTAATGTCTTCCTTTTCTGTTGTATTATATGGCACAACCTTGTGGACTCCTCATCATCTTCTACTTCTTATTCCTTTCCTTTTTCCCCATCTGAGGAGGAATCCATAGGATCCCATGCCTAAAAGTCCCACCCAGGGGTAGTTAAAATCCTACATACTTGATCCTGAGGTAGTCTGTGGCCCCTAGCTCAAGCATATCTACAAGCCAGGGTTGCTAACTAATCATGAACTCAGCACAGGTGATCCATTAAGGAATCCTTCATTTCTGCCTACGGTAGGCATATACCCATATCTAGCTTTAACTTTTCTTCTAAGCAGCTCATAGAGTTTTTTTCCACTTATTCTGCCTCAGTAGCCATGTCTCCTAACATTGGCCATGCTATAGCCTCTGCTATTTGGTGCTCCCCCTTCTTATTTAAGTGCAGCTGTTCTGCTACATGTTATAGCAGAGCAGTATACCTGCCAGAGACTTTAGGGCATCTTTGTGGTCCCTATTTGCCAAGGATGGCAGCCATTCCTCCAGACATACATGTTATAGACAAACCTAAGATTTTCCCCACTGATTCTCCTTCCCCTGAGCTCATGTATAAGATGAGCTCTTCCTCAGTCTCCTGGCTGGCACACCAATTGTTCCAAACCAACTCCTGAAGGGCACAGTTTGGGGCAGCCACCAAACTAAATATGCACCTGGCACTGAGACAGATATAAGATTTATTTGGACTAAGGGACAGAAGAGAGTCTATGGTGTCAATGGTCTGGAGATTGAATGTAGCACTCCACAAAGAGACAGGAAATATAAGGCGCCTCAAAAAAAAGACATTCTATAGGGTATAAGAACAGAATTTCTGCTTAGGTCCCGTGATGTGCACATATGTAGTCTAGTGATGTTATCACAAGAATGAAGTTTCATTGCTTTGAGGAGTGTAGCATTTTGATATTATTTATGAATTCCAAAAAAAGATAATGAATATGTTTCTAAGCTGGTTTGCTCCTCTGGGCATGATACCCTTTGATTGTATTAAATTCAAAGACTTTTCCATTCACTTGATTATGTTTAGATTAGGGACTTTGATTCAATCACATCTTTAGGGTAGGCAGGGTTGTGTCTCTGCCCACTTGGTGGGCTATATAATTGGACACTCCCCCAAGGAGAGCAAAGGAGAAGATACAGAGGAATAGAGAGAGCTCCATAGACATGAAAGAGGAGAGATCTTGTCAGCTTTGATCGTGCAGCACTGGGGAAGAAAGATGCAACATTGGACTGATAATTACAGCTGACTTTGTGAAGAGAACAGAGCAGCTGAACCCTGAAATAAATGAGCCCTCCCGCGTGCAGATAAAATTGGAAGAAGCTGCACCCATGGATCCTAAGAAAAAAGAGAAAGGCTGAAACCTCACAAGCATCAGCAGCCATCTTTCTTTGACACGTGGCAACAGACATTTGGTAAGAAAGTACCTCTTATGGTAACTTGATTTGGACTCTTTAGGGCCTTGTAACTAAGCTCCTATCTCAAATAAATACTCCTTATAAAAACCAACAGATTTCTGGTACTTTGCATCAGCACCCCTTTGGCTGACTAATACAAGGAGATTATGGTTTACAATATGATTGATATATCTTTTCCCCTCAAGGGAGTGTAAACTTTAATTTTTGTTTAGGTCAGACAGGCAGCTACAGGCTGAGGGCATGAGGGAGCTTGGCCCTGGGTCCCCACACCATACTTTCTATTTGTTATGCTCTTACTAATGCTTCATAATTATTGCTTATGTATATAAACTACCATTTTCACAATCATAACAAATCATTGCTCATTTTATATGTATCAGTATAAAACATGATTATGAATTTTAAGTGATTGGTAAGATTTCATTGTAAAGTCTATAATAAAACTTTAAATTAAGGTTGATATAGAAAACCTTCTAATATTTGAAAGATAATATTCAGTTATTAACAATTAATTTGACAGGCTACTGTCAATGCTAGGGCTATTAAATCAAATGGCACCTAGGTAATCATATCGTCATTGACTATGTTCAAGGTCAAGGATTTTATATATATTGCTGGAAGCAAACAGTGGGCTCTTGAAGCATCACAGGCCAACACAATTTTGAGCCTAGAAACACATTTGACTAAATATAGCAACCCATAATGAATTAATGTTCATTCCTACTTAGCTATCTCATGATAAAACTAAATAATTCAAAAATTTCAGAAGCTTCTCATTCTTATATTTTTATAAGTTGTTTTCTTAAATTATTTCCACATCTAATCAAGATCACTACCATGTCATTTCCAATGAGGAGTGATGCATCGTAACAGTTCATAGTTTGGCAAGTTTGTTAAAATATCCACCTTTTTATCAGAGGGAAAAAGCTCTTAACTGTTCAATTTTCCTCAAAATGTCAATATCTTAGGACTGTGCTATTTTGTATTATATCTCTACATAGCTAATGTAATAACATGGGATGTGAGGACCTTTTTTCAGGAAAAGAGGTATTCTACATCTAAATCCAAGTGATAAGAATAGAACCTCTGAGAAATCAAGGATGGCACCTGCTATAACCATCAACATATGTCCTTTGTCTAGGCTTTACATGCTAGAGGATGAAAATTTGTTCTAATGATTTCTGCATGGCCCCACCACTTTGTCATGGTAAAGAACTACATTGAGATTTGTAAATAAAGACAAAGAACTTTCATGGTAATTATTTTGTGAAATGTTACATGTTCTTGTTTTTTGAAAAAACAAGAGATATTAGTAGTTTATAACTATCTTGTCTTTGGAGACCCAACTAGCATATGATGCATTTCAACGTCTAGGTGACTAAAATTTTTGAGTCAGATTTATTTAGAAATTGAAACTGAGTACATTGTTATAATTTTATAGGCAGAATCAATCATTGATAAAACATGGGTTCATTGGGACATGGCCTTCAGTGATAACAGGGAGTGGAAAAAACACTGAATTCATTCCACTGCCAAGAGTGTTACATACTTACAGTTCATAGCTGATCCCCTTCCAATATGCCTTCAGCTATGACTCATCTATAGAGGCAGCTTGACAACAGTGATTGACTGTAAAGGGTGACCAAAGTCCAGGCATTGCAGGTTTTGGAATGAAGTCTATATTTATTCTGCTTAAGAATCTACTTTGCAAATAACATGCAGTTTCCAGTGGCTTTGTCTAGTGGTCAGTGATCACAACAGTGTTTCTGCAAACCATAGTTTAACATTATCAACATTAGGTATAGTATGATCAATGGTCTTTCTGGATCATTCTTTTTCTATGGCCTTGTGCTATCTATGGATGTCCCTAAGACCACTCTCAAGTTCTGTTATTCACTAGCAGACTCACAGAATTCAGCAAAGCCATTAAACTCATTTGTATGATTTATTACAACAGAATAATGGAGATTAAATCTAAATAGGTGCAAACGACAGGTCCAGGAGAGTTCCTCATGCAAGCTTCCAGATGTCCTTTCCCAGTGAAGCCATGCAAAGAGATCTAATTTCTTTCATCAATAATATGTGGCAACACACCTGAAGTACTGTCAAACAGGAAAACTCAACAATGCCTTACTGTCTAGAGGTTTTTTGGGTGTTGGCCTCATAGATATGACTGACCTTCATCTCCATACCCCATAAATAACATTGATAGAACATACTATCAGACATGGTCTAAGTCTTCCTGGTAAACAAAAATAATCCCATCAGGCAGGACATTCTAAGAAGCATGAAAGATAACTTCTAGCACTCCAGGGCAAAATCCACAATTCTTTGGGAAAAGTTAATCTTTCAAAATACAGACCATACCCTGGCCTTTGCTAAGACTCTCTGACTACAACAAAAATACTTGTCTGAGGATCTATATTTAATATACCATTTATATAATAGACACAGCAATAATAGCATTATGAATATACCTAAAATGTGGAGGAACCAGTCTGGGGTAGAGATAGATTTAAATAAACTACGAATCAATACAATATAATAATTACATACATTTTCATAATTTTGTACTATTTTGATAGATCATCCCCCCTTAATATACCACTAATTGTAGCTTACAATAAACATGTGCACAAATATTTAGTTAGAAATTTTCTGATGGTTAAGAATTACAACTCTTCCTCGGGCCAGTATTTTCCATGCCACTACAATTTGTTTATCATATAAGTGTTATCATAAGACATCTCAAAAAAGATATTTGAATCTTATGAAAGAAAAGCAAGTGTTATACTTTATGCATAGTGGTAGTAGATATATCTGTAAAATAAAAGTCAAAAGATATTGGGACAATACTTGAATCCCACTCATTCATTACCATTTGGTGCAATTCCTCCTCATATTATATGCAGAAAATGCCTCCCAAATAAATGCCACTCAGGTATCCAGGCTCCCATTCAATCTTGTCAGGTTCCCAAATAAGGAATGGTCTTGGCAGCATTTGGATTCACACTTTCAGTCATCTGGTATAAATGAGCTTAAAGATAATATCTCTTGCTCTGGGTTTCTCTTAAGGCACCAATGTAATAGTGCATATCCCATGTTCCATAAACCATTTTTTTCATTCCTTGATCTACAGCTACAATTCCTCCTTATTTCCATTTATCATTAATGTTTACCCAAACTTTTCCATCTTTCAGAGGTATGTTAAATTCTGCCACTTTTGTGGTCCACTTTGCTGGCAGCAATACTTTTCTAACAGATAACATTTCCTCAGTCCACTCCTATCCTATAGGATGGTGATACATAGGTAGAGATCTAGTTATATCTCAAAAACTAGTTGATATATTTTCATTCAATGGTAACTCATCATTAGCCAGATGGAGCAAATGCACAAGCCCACCATTCAGACCCTGATGAATTCTGGCAGGAATGTTTACATATTTAGTTACAGTTTTGTTCTTAAAGAACATCTCTGCTTCTGGCACCATCAGTTACAGAACCACTGCATTAGGTAGGCAAAAAGAATACTGAGGTTATGTTGGGAAAATAGAAAGTTGAGATGATGTGGGGAAGAATTGTATAGTTCTATTAATGTCCTCCATGTCCTCTTTTCCAAAGATCCCCAAGAATATTGGAGGAATCAACCTGTCTGGAATCTCCTTTGTACTCCGTAATGGTGAGTGTGAGAACACACCTGTGAAGTTGTAAAGCCTCCCATCCTGACTCTATCAATATGGACAATTAACTCATCTCTGTAATGCTGTAGATCCCACATTCCAACTAATTTCATAGCTTTAGGTGACCACCTCAATCAAGTGTAACAGCATGTCCACTTTCAATTTCAAATCAACTTCCAATCCTGGAAACATGTTTTTTCCCATGGACATTGGCATGTCTTTTTTAATGAGTCCTTTAGCCTCTCATAGTGATTTCTATAAGACCATGCCCCATATGGCCACACTGTTAATAGCCTAATTTTCCATTGCCATCTGCCTAACCACTTGTACTGGCCATTCATCACTGTCCATAAGTCAGTAAAAGCCAAATTTGGGAAAAATAGCACACATTCAGCCCACTGAACTTATTTGTTTTTCATTCTCCAATAAGAGTTGTGTTCGTCCAAAAAGATGTTACCTGTGCACCTTGCAATTGCCAACATAACCCAGTAAGTTCTTCTTTTTGATCAATTGGGAGCTGTTTATTAGGCACCTAACATGTGATCTTAGTATGCAACAGTTCATAAAGTGGTTAAAATTCAGTTTGGGAGAAAAAGGGTCTAAATCTTAGGGAATATGATATGTACATCCTTGAATACCTCAGTAACATGTTCCTGCACAAACATTTTCCATTATATTATTGCAATTTTATGTGCAATGACTTCTCTATTAAGTAGTTTCTAAAACATCACCCAAGACATTATTGGGATTTTATATTTGGAGATTGCTTCAGTCATAGAATTAGTTACAAATGCTAATAGCAGTCTAGTGATTGCCATACAAATGGAAATGATATGGCTCAAAAGTCCAGAGATAACCTTTGGATGACATACACAAAATTTTCCCATTATTCCATTCTGCACAAATATTTATTGCAGACACTTCCAAAATCATATATGATTGTGGAATATATAAGTCCTAAGGCTTCAAGAGAGAAACAGCTCTTTTTTTAAATTTTTTCTTTATTTTAAAAGGAGATTTAGATTTATATACATGTTACATTGAAAATATAGAAGATACCCATTTACCCCACTCATACCTCCCCCATTCACAACATCTTTCAATAGTGTTGTACACTTGATAAAATTTGATGAACATATATTGCAGCATTGCTACTAACAATGTTTAATTGTTTACATTATACTTTATATTTGTACTGCACAGTTTTATAGGCTCTGACAAAATGTATAATGGCTGGTGTATAGGTCAGCCAAAGGGGTCCTGATTCAAAATAGCAGAAATCTGTTTGCTTTTATAAAGGGTATTTATTTGGGGTAGAAGCTTACAGTTACCAGGTCATAAAGTGTAAGTTTCTTCCCTCACCAAAGTCCATTGTCATGTGTTGGGCCAAAATGGCTGTCAACATCTGCCAAAAGTTCAGGCTTCTTGGGTTCCACTCTTCCCAGGGCTCCATTTCTCTCTGGGTTCAGCTCCTTTGTTTCCCCTACAAGGTCAGCTGTAAACTGTCAGACAGATGGCTTGTCTCTTTTCCTGGAGTCTTCTCTCCTTCCTCATGACCAAGTTCCTCTATGTGCTTACTTCCAAGGGCTCCAGCTCAAAAACTCAGCATTAGAACTCCAACATCAAAACACCAACTAATTCCTCTGCTCTGCCCTATATTTTTATCTCTGAG
Organism: Cabassous unicinctus; assembly: GCA_029593785.1. Lineage (NCBI taxonomy): Eukaryota > Metazoa > Chordata > Mammalia > Cingulata > Chlamyphoridae > Cabassous > Cabassous unicinctus. The sequence continues at coordinate 13,422 of JAQZBX010066255.1, forward strand.
TCCTCACCCACCAAGGAGTGGGGACTCAATGTCTTATTGACATGGCCCAATCAAAATGCTAATCATAACATAATCATGCTCAGAGGAATAGACCAGTGTACAAGCATAATCCAATATCTATTTTTGGAATTCATAACTCTATCAGACTTCCACAGCTGGTATCCATCATTGCAATATCATGCAGAATTATTCCAATGTTTCAAAAATATCCTATGTTATAGCTATTTTTCCTTCTCCCTCCCTTCAGAATCTCTGCTGAGCACTGTCTTTATATAAATATTACAAGTACTTTTATTACTTGAATAATAATAAGTCTACTTTAGTCAAATTGCATTGCCCTCTTATGTTTGTTCATTCCTCAGTCTTGAGGATTTGAGATATTAATGCCTATTTTGCTTCTGATTGAGAGGGGATTTAGATCCCATGGGGAAGATGGATGGAACTGTTTTGCTTGCAGTTGTTTATGCTCTCTGTTTTTGGGATGGGTGTTGTCCATCATTGTCCTTTTGATGGTTTTCCTGTGTGAGTCTGATGAAATGAAGGTCAGGTGTTGGCTTCAACTCTGCTTTGATTCAAGTCTCACCCAGCCTATGAACAGCCAGAAGATATAGTTCTCTAGAACATAAATTTAATGGGTATGTGCTTATTATAGGTTCAAATAAATGGCATAGAAAGATGTGTTAAAAAAATAATAAATGAGTGTATCTCTGATACATTGGGGGAGATTGGTTATCATTTATTCAAAGGTAAGACCCACTGATGGGATGTTGATTCCTGGGGCTGTCAGCTCTGCCTATAGTGTCTATATGTCTATATGTCTCTAGGGCCTCAAGAGCACACCTATGGCAAACAGTGATATGCTCCTGAGATAGTGCATAGGCATAACCTCTAGAATGACCTTCTGACTCACTCTAAAATCTCTTAGTAATGAAAACTCATTTGCATTTAATATTTCTCCCTTTTGGTCTAAGACTTTTCCAAATGCATCATTAGTTGGCACTTGGTAATATCCCTCAGTACCAGGGAGGCTCATTCCTGGGAGTCATCTCACACATCAGAATGAAAGCAGTGAATTTATATGCTGAGTTTGACTTACAGAGATGCCACATTTCAGAATAAAAGGAAGTTTTCAGGATATAACTTTAAGGCAATATGTATTATGAGGACAAGTTATGATTTCACAAGAACAAGGTTGATAAGTACAAGCATCAATATCAGGGGCCTGGCAATAAAACGCTGAGTGGGGGTGACATCCTGCCTGGGTGAGCTGTTTTGGTAACCTACATAATGGGGGCCCTCAGGGCATCAATATGGAATGTGCTGGATGAAGAGATAATTTGCTCAAGGTAAAACCATGAGATTCTGGTCCCTGTTGCTGGAAACTGCAGACAGCTAATACCGAAGTTCCAGGCAAAAAGCTGTGGTGAACCGCAACTCCTGCTACTGGCCACTGAGTAGGAGGGAGAGATCTCTGACAGTGGGATGGTTCTAGTGAAAGGTGGAGAGGGATATCCTTTTTGTAAGTTTAGTTGCCTGGTCCCCCTTTGAGCTTTGGGGAGCATACTAATTGGCTTAAGGTAATACCAGTAAGAGAGGAGAGGCAATTCTGCTGAGGCAGCCTGATATACATAACCACTCTGAGAGACACTTGGCCTAGGAGAGGGCAAAGTCAGGCAATTGATTAGTCTTGTGCTGAAAACTATCAAAATTCAACCCCCTGAAGGGAGGTGGGCAGTAAGAAGCACATAATAAGCTTCTAAGTGCCTATTTAGTGTCCCCTGGGAGGAGGGGGTAGTCTAGAGGAAAATTGAGAGTCATTTTTCTCCAGGGAGTTCACTCAACAGGGTCCCATTTGAATTTCAAAAAGGAGCTCAAGCTGACCAGGACAGGTGAGCTAGGATCCACTCACACAGGCTATTGCATCCTGCTTCCCTGGGAGAGAAAGCAATAAGAAAAGATTGAGGCAGGGACAGACTCCTAAGCAGCAGGAATCTATGCAACTGCAAAGAGTCAAACCTGCCCAAGGGAAAGTTGCTGGAGAGATTTCTGAAAAGCTAACGTACCCAAAAAGAAAGTTTAGCTCAGTGAAGGAATTTTCTCCCTTCAATATATGAGGTCTCTAGGTAGATTCCTGGCTTCTCTTAGCATAGTGATCCACCAGTATATCAAATATCCAGCTGATACTATAGGATAAGGAAAATACAGATATAATTTTTGTATTAGCTTCTCTTGGGTCTCTTATTCTTCCTAAAAAAAGGTTATTTTTAAAAAATTATCTTAGCTTACTCACTAAAACCCACTACAAAACCTAAAGAGGTCAGGTTTCAGGGTAATTGATTGATGAACACCAGCAGCCTGAGAATTTCCTCAGAGGCCTAAGAGGGAAGGTTGTTTTTCCTTAGTTTTTGTTTGATTGCTTGTTTTTTTTTTTGTTGTTATTGTTGTTGTTGTTGTTGTTTTCTTTCCAACTTCTTCCCTTTCTTTTAAAATTAGGTGCTGGTGGTGTCTTTCTTGTTTGCTGTGTTTCCTCTTCCTTGATATCCCATTTTCTGTGTATAACAATTTTGTCTACCAACACTATCTCTTTTCCTTCCTTCATCTTTCTATCTTCTGCTTTCTGTTGTTGTAATTGCATTCTATCTCTTTGTGTTTAGTCCTCAATTTTTCTGGTTTTTATTTCTATGTCGTCTATTTGGTTTTCTTTCTTTTATTAACTTTTTTTTTT
>JAQZBX010066256.1:0-16143 GCA_029593785.1 Cabassous unicinctus
ATGGGTGATGTCCATGAACTACTGGTGAGTAACAGGCAGCTGGAAGCACTGAGTTAGGCACAACAAGGTATTTTATTCATGATGTTAGCCTTTTCAGTGGAGCAAATCTGCTGCTTTTCATGTCTGAATGGTATGGCTCTGGATCTTTGCATGGGCATCTGCCTCAACAGTCCCAAGAGTGGTGTTAGAGAAGTGGGCAGGGATATGACAGACAGTTACTTGCTGCTGCTGGCAGGCATCCCAGATATTCTTCCACAGATCTTTACTCCACAGAGGGTGGCTCTCAACAGTCCATTGTTTCTGTCTTGCTTTTAGTATCTGCAAACCACCCCTGTATAGGGATGGTAGTCTTCAGAGTGAACAGACACTATTGGGTTAAGCCTTCTACTTGCAACAGGGTGTTGTTTGCCGAACATAGTTGCTTTTCCAAGAGGCTATATTGTACTTTGGCCCCTTTCCACAACTGTGACCAAAACCCAAGGGATATTTGTTTGGAATGTTGCCTTTGCCACAAACCCCACCCAAAGCCAATATAGGTGCTGGCCATATCCAATTCACAGGGTAAGTAAGCATCCACCCCCCTTACTGCTTAAGCTTGTGCCATTGTCCTCTTTGCTTCTTTAAAAGCAGCCTGCTGGAGGTCCTCCTACTCCCATGCATAACCTTTCCTGATTAACACATATAATGGCATTAATATCTGAGCTAAATAAAGGCTGAAAGGTTTTCAGTATCCCCACACACCAAAAAGGCCATTACAATGTTTTACTTTAATAGCACTTAAGACTTTGACAATGCAGCAGGGACCTTGCAGATTGTCCTAATTGCTTGCACATCCCAGGCTCTTAGGTTAAGATACCATTTTCTCTGATGCTTTTTTTAATTCTGAAAAAAGTGTTACTGGTTAACATAATATCATCAGTAGGGTTACAGCCAGAGGTTTCTTCCACACCTTGGGAAAGGACTGCAAAATCCGCCACTGGCTTTTTTCACATGAAGGTGAATGTAGGCTGGAATGACTTGCATAAGGAGATACTAAAGAAAGCCTTAACAAGTTCTAAAACAAAGTGATAGTGACATGGCTGGATATTAATTTCTTGCAACAAACTAGCAATATTTGGGACTGCTGACTACAGCTGTGGTGTTTCTTTAATTAACAATAATCTACTGCTATGTACCACCCCTGGCAGTTCTCAATGGCCATTCTCTTTTTGCAACCATAGAGCTGTTTCTTTAGCAGAGGTGGGCCAAATCAGATGAACACGATCTAAAGCATCTGCCTCTTGATTTCCAGGTGGAAATGTTTCTGTGAAACTTACTATTTTTAAAAAAATAATTAAAACCATGATTAACAAAATTATACTTTTATCTAATATTATGCCAAAATGTTGTTAACTTTCCAGGAATCCTATGCCCTCTTTAAGTATTCATATGAAACTTTTACTCATACAATTTTAATTAATAGAGGGTTAAAGAATCCTTTTTAATTTAAAAACTTTTAAACACTTTCCATTCAACTTATAACATATTAAATGAACTCAGTTATTTTATTATTTCCTTTTTTTTTCAGGGTAAAAGAACAAATCTTTTGCAATAATTTGAAATAAAAAGTTACTTTTCAGGATTTGAGTTTGACAAGCAGGTTTGAATATTATGTTCTTTTAAAAGTGATGACTTGTTTTTCTTAGCTTAAGAAACTTTGTCATGTTAACAGAAAAAGAAGAAAATTTTAGTTTTACATTATTATACTATTTAATATTAAAGCTTTTAAATCTTTATAGATAGGCCCATCAAAACTTACTCAACTTTAACCATAAAAATTCCTTTTCCATGGACCTTCTTCACTTTCTGCATTCATTCAGGTTTTGTCCCACATTTTGCTCTTTCTTAATAACCAGCCATTTTATCTTAGGACAAAGTAACTGTTTTTTTCCTTAATAATAAAAACACATTCTCTACATCCTACATACATTAGTTACCAAAATGATTTTGAAAACTGTCTCAAAGCAAACTTCTTACAACTTACAATTACCATGATTACTTTAATTAACAGGTATTTTATTTTAGCAGTACAGGAAAAACTACTTTCTCCATTATTTTATGAAAACCTAAGATCCCAAAGGAATCAAGATTATTTTCTCTCTACCATTATTTTAATATGCTGATTGAGGTGGCATCTAACAGGTTTTTCTGTTATGAAGTTACTTTTTGTTGCTATTATCAACTCAGTTTCTGTTTAATAATGATTTCCTGGAATTAGCCATTTAAATATTTCAGTTTAAACAATGGTTCTACAAAGTTATAACTATTCATAATCATATAGACTATAGTTACTTCATCTTAAGACAAATTTCACCTTCACAGAACACGTTCCCTTACTTAATGCTACCTTCTGCAATACTTTCTACAACTTGCCATATGCATTCAAGTTTTGTCCTACATATTTCCATTACACTTTTATGAAAAACCAGTCATCTTATCTTAGGCCAAACATTCCTTTAAACAAACTTATCAGATTTTAGTCAACACTTCCATAAACCATTTTACTTCTTCTAATATCCATTTAAGCTTCACACTCTTCATCCCATTCTGTGAAGAAAAATAAACTATTCATTTCAATTTAGGCAAAAACAATTTTTCTTGGCCATTTGAATAGAGCTCTTTTAAGAATTTTCATTTATCAATTTAATATTACCATCCAGAGGTATCAAAAAATACACTGACACTGAAAAAACAGAAGAACACAAAAAGAATTATGACACACCAACAGCAGTAAGATCAAAGATGTGAAATGATAGAGGGCTTGAAGACATCCATACCAAAAGAATAAGAATTATGGGTCAAATTAGGAAGCTTTATCTTTTTGTCATAATTCATAAAGATAAGAAAAATATCACTGGTGGATATGACTACTTCCATGCTTCTAAGTGGCAAGGACATGAGTATGAGTGCTTTTAACACCTTATCAGAGTTTTGTGGAGTAGAAAGTTACATTGATGTTGACTGGTTGTGCCTAAACATACTGGATACATTTACAAAAGAAAGGGATGAGCTGAAGTCTTCAAACTTGCAATTTAATCACCATATCATTGATGTGATGTTGAGAAGCATGACGATATTGGATTGCTAGAATGGATTCACCTTTTAAGACTTATCCATCCACCCCAGGAATATCCAGAGGACACACTTTTCCCCAGGACTGTGAGGAATACTTTTGTGAGACTAACTCCATCTTCCCTGAAGAGCTCCGTAGTTGCTCTTCTCTGTAGGTCAGATGTTACTGTGGGAACTGCCTGTCATGGAGCTAGTACCCTTAAGTCCTATGAGGATGATAAGATCCTGTGATGGCAGAAGCCAAGTAGCAGCACTTAATCACAAAAGACAAGATGGGCATGGTACCACACTGAAAGGCAGACTAAAAGCAGCAATCAAAAGCGTCTGAGTCACATAGAGCTATGGCATTGGCTAATAGATCATGGGGTAACTAGAAGTAAAATAGATGGGCAGGCTATTAAATGCCTACTTGAGCTGTATAAGCAAAAGAGTTCTGGGTCGAGTGAACAAAACCCTAACTTGAATTACAGAAACAGCAAGTCACAGCCCCTTGATCAATTCCCAGACTTGAGAAAGTTTACAGACCCAGAGCCCCTTGAATGAGGTGAAGGCTAGGTCCCATTGGGGAAAGACTCTGTTACACTGCCAGAAATTTTGCTGTTAATCTTCCTCCCAGCTTTCCCCAAGAGACCTATGACCTCTTGGAGAGAAACTTACAATCAGTTGATTGAGGAAGAGGAAACTTGGGATTGGTTTACAGATGTTCTGCATGATATGCAGATACCATCTGAAAGTGGACAGCTGCAGCACTGCAGACCCTTCCTGGGAGGTCCTTGAAAGACAGGGGTGAAATCCTCCCAGGGGGCAGAACTTTGAGCAGTGCACCTGGTTGTTCAACTTGCTTAGATGCAGAAATAGCTTTTGTCAATGACTTGACTGGATGATCAAGGACTTGGAAGGAACATGATTGGAAAATTGGTGAAAAAGAGGTCTGGGGAAGAGGTATGTAGATAGACTTTTCTTAGTGGACATAAAACACAAAGTTATTTGTTTCCTATGTGAATGTTCAACAGAGGGTGACTTCAGCAGAGGAAGATTTCAATAATCAAGTGGATGAGATAATGCACTCTATGGGTAGCACTCAACTTCTTTCCCCATTCACTCCTGTCATTGCCCAATTGGTACATGAACAAAGTGGTCATGGTGGTAGGGATGGAGGTTATGCATGGGCTCAGCAACATGGACTTTCCCTCACCAAGGCCGACATGGCCACAGTCATTGCTGAGTGCCCAAACTGCCAGCAGCAGAGACACGCACTCAGTTCCCAATATGGCACTATTCCCCAAGTGATGTTACCCGGTGACAAGTTGATTATATTGGACCACTTCTATCATTGAAGGGACAGTGATTTGTTCAAACAGGAATAGACACATAGTCTGGATGTGAGTTTCCCTTCTTTGCATGCAATGCTTCTTCCAAAACTACCAATTTTGTATTTACCAAGAGTCTTATCCTCTGCCATTGTATTCCACACAGCATTGATTCTGATCACTGAACCCTCTACCAGCAAATAATGTGTAAGAATGGGCACATGTGCATGAAATTCACTGGTCTTACCGTGTTCCCCATCATCCTGATGCAGCTGGATTGATAGAAGTTTGGAATGTCCTTTTGAAGGCTCAATTACAATGCCAACTAGGTGGCAATAGCTGCAGGGGTGTAGCCATGCTCTCCAGGGGACTCTGCATATTCTAAATCAGCATCCAATCTATGGTGCTGTTTCTTCCATAGCCAGGACTCATGGATCCAGGAAACAAAGGGTTGAAATGCAAGTGGCACAATTCATTATTACCCCTAGTGATCCCCTAGGAAAATTCTTGCTTCCTGTCCCTGCTACCATAAGCTCTGCTAGTCTGCAGGGCTTAGTTACCAAAGAAAGAGTGCTGCCACCAGGGAACACAAAAATGTTTCCACTGAACTGGAAGTTAAGACTGCCACCTGGACACTTTGGTCTCCTGGTTCTACTGAATCAACAGGCAAAAAAGTGAATTACTATACTGGCTGGGGTGATTGATCCTGACAATCAAGGGGAAATAGGACTGCACCTACCCAATGGAGGTAAAAAGGACTTTGCCTGGAGTATAGGAGATCCCCCTTGGTGTCTCTTAGTACTTCCATGTCCTGTGATTAAAGTCAATGGAAAATTGTAAAAACCCAATCCAGACAGGACTAACAATGACCCAGAATCTTCTGGAGTGAAAGTTTGGGTCACCCCACCAGGCAAAGAACCACATCTAGCTGAGATGCTTGCTGAGGGCAAAGGGAACATGAAATGAGTAGTAGAAGAAAGTAGTGGTATGTACAAACTTTGGCCACATAATCAGTGTAGTAATCAGTCAAAGAGGCACTGATGTAAATTACCAGAAATCTGTTGCCTTTTATAAAGGGTGTTTTTTGGGGGTAGAAACTTCCAGTCACAAGGCCCTAAAAAGTCCAACTCAAGGTACCATAAGATTTACTTCCTTATGCAAAGTCTGTTGCCACTTGGTGATGAAAGATGGTAGGTGATATCTACAAGGGTTTGCATTTCCTCTTCCCTCATAAGGCTTCATGGTTCCAGCTTTTTCTGATCACAGCTGTAGGCTGGCATAGGCTCATCTCTCTTCCATTTCTGGGCTCAGCTGCTCTGTTCTTTTTACATGTTCAGCTCTAGACTATCAGGTTCATATGTCCTCCCAGGGCCTCTGTCATGTATAATGAGCTGTCTCTATTCTTCTGTGTTCATCTCCTGTGTATCTACTTGTGTGTCTTTGTTGGGCATCTGTTTATATAGCCCAAGGGGGCAGGGACTCAATTCTGCATGCCCTAATGACACGCTTTAATCAAAGCCTTAAACTTGATTTAATAAAGTAAAAGTGAAACTTCTGCATTTAATACAATCAAAGGGATATCATGCCCATAGGAACAGACCAGTTTCAAAACATAATCAATATCTCTTTTGGAATTCATAAATAATCTCAAACTGCCACAACCTGTTATAGACATGAGGACTATTATGGTCATGAATATTACTTTCTTGTTTTATTACTATGCTTATATATGTACATGAAAAAAAATCTTTGTTTTCTTCCCTAACCTTTTCCCTTATTTCATGACATAAGTTGTATTTGGTTCAAGTTGTAGTTTTTAAAGATGGCAAGTTTAAGACTGAATATTACCCAAGGAATGTACCCTATTAGTGCATTTCCAATTATATGCAGGACAGTTGAGTATGGTTTGGCAGAAATATGTATGCATATACACACACATATATATGATTGTTATTGTTATTATTAAGAATATAAGTGAAGTTTAAGGTGATGTATATGGCTTCCAAGTTGACAAGAGGTAGACTGTGATGGTTAGGCTAAAGCATCATCTTGGCCAGGTAATGGTGCCCATTTGTTTGTTCAAGCAAACACTGGGCAAATTGTAATCAAGGGCATTTCATGAATTTTAATCAACAGTGAGTTGATTGCATAGATGGCTGGTTACATCTACAATCAACTAAGGAGATTGCCTTCAGCAATGAGCGAAGTCTCATCCAATCAGTTGAAGGCCTTAAAAGAGTAAGCGATTTCAGCATTCAGGGAGTGAATTCCCAAATCTACTTCAGACAGACAGGATCTGCTAGTGAACTCATCAAGGAACTTCATTAGAGTGCCTGGTTTGCAGCATGCCATGTGGAATTCGGATTTGTGCATCCCTATGTTCACATAAGACAATTTTATAAAATCTCATACTGTTTATGGATATCTCGTGTTGGTTCTGTGTCCCTAGAGATTGCTGACTAATAGGTTAGGCATGCCTCGTGCCTCCAAAGATAAACAGGATGGCTTCTGCTGTGCTGTTAATGCACCTTTATTAATGTGGGTGTTGGTAAGATGTGTTATTTCACTTTGTGAAAATTCATAGAGCTATACACTTATGATTTGTACCCATTTATAATAAAGTATGCTATATTTCAATAAAAAGTTAATTAAAACCAAAAATATTTACTAAGTATGTATAGAATATATGGAAAATATGAAGACTTCAAAAATGAGTGTGGGTACAAAGAAAGATATTTTCATTTTCTTCATTTTGTGTCTGTGTGAAATGACAAGTCTTTAAATTGGGTGGATAATCCTATTTCTTATTAGGCATTCAACTGTCCTAATACAATAAAGATTTAGTTTGAGTATCACTGGCAATGCTGAACTGTACCCGAGACCTGTGATCCTGGAAATTGCTGATGGGTAAAAAATGCCCCCATGATTTAGAGTCTGGGAAACAGCTTATTGCAAAGCATCACCTTCCCTTATGATTTCAGTAAGATTCACAGATGTGCCCTTGTTGACCTGTGGCAAGTCCAGATTCAGACCATGCAAATTTCCATTCTTCACCTCATAAGTGATTGGCCAAACTGGAGGTAACAAATGGTTTATTGGAACAAAATGCTTGTCAATCAGACTTCGTTTGAGCCTCTCTCCTTTCCCCAGGTCCTTGAACTTGAGCCAACCCTCAGTCTGAGTTAGCCTATAATCTCTCCTTAAAAACCCCTCCCAGAGAATAGGTTGCCTCAGAATACAACCTCCCTTTGATCACCTACCTGATCACGGGATGGCCTCTTCTCTGTACCTGGTTCTTTATAGCCTTGCTTTCTCCTCTCTATTAAAAATAACAAAAACAATTTTACCTAAATTTTGACACAGATATTGTTTTCAGAGCATTCTCTTTACCGTAAGACTCTCTTCTATGAAATCTTTCTTCACCTAAGGCCAGGTTTGTTTTTAATTTAACACTGGACTTATAATTCTTAATGCCAATTCAATCATATTTGGAAACATAGAAATACAACATCTACATAGACACCCCCTAAGTCACTTTATAAATGTCTTCTGACTAGATCACCTCCACCTTCTCCAATATGGTGTTTTTATACCACCTCACTCAACTTCATATTATCTGTTAAAAGTATTTATTTCTAGCAAAACTAAACCTATAAAATAATAACATGTTGCAAATATGCCTGAACAGGGTCTAGAATTAAAGTCAAAAGAAATCTTGATAATATTTTGTAAATAAATATGTATTGTGAACATATGTAAAATAAGGGAATCTTTTCTTTTTTAATTTTTTTTTAAAGAAGGTTTAGATTACATAAATGTTACATAAAAATATAAGGGATTTCCATATGCCCCACTCCCTCCCATTCCCACATTTTCCCACATTAACAACATTGCTCATTGATGTGGTACATTTGCTTTGATTGATGGACACATTGAAGCATTGCTACTAACTATGGAATATAGTTTACATTATAGTTTACACTCTGTCTCACACAATTTTGTAGGTTTAGACAAAATACATAATGGCATGTATCTGTCACTGCAATGATATGCCGGGCAACCTGCGCAGACTCACAGAACTTGAGTGTGAAAGATAGGTTTTAAGGAAACTTTTTAATTTAAAAAGTTTTCAAAGTTCTTAAATATGATTTCAGAACAGATAAAAACTCTGTTCAATATAAAGGAAAACAATTTTGTAAATTCTATCAAATATAATATTAACAAAAATGAATACTATAAAATGTTTAAATTTAGACATTTTTCTTATTTATAAAGCAATTTGTTAGTTAAGTTTAAATATTCAGACTTAATCACAATATTCAAAATTGTGTTTGCAATTTGTCTTAGAATTTGTCTTAGATACCAGGTTTAGAGTCAAAGTGTTGATCAAAAGAGATGAGAGCTATTCTATGCTATGAGAGGCAGGAAAGAGAAACATTCAGCCTCCTAGCACCTCTTTGGGAGTTTCCTCTGTGGATAGGAGAGATGAGGAAATCCCTGGCTATATTTAGTCCCATAAGACACTTCTGAATGAACAAAAATCAGTAATTCCACAAGTAAGGCCAACTGTTAGATAATTGTGGATATTCCAATGGACTTCACATCTCATGTAAACTATGGATAAGACACACACTGCCTGTACTACTGTTAAATGAGTGACTTGGAAAGTAATAGGAAACATTTTCTACTAAAAACAAGCTTATGCAGCTATGATCTCAGCTCAACAACCTGGGGTCAATTTTCTCTATGATGTGAAAACAGGTTGGTCATACCTATGTCAGTTACTAGAGCAATAACCTGAAGATTCATGAAAATATATATACATTAATCTATATAAACAAACCTATAATTATTTATTTATTCATAACTGTTACAAAGAAGCTCAAAAGGGAGACACAGAACATTTCCAGAAAGAATGGTTAAGAAAGATACACAGTAGATAAATACAAGATGTCATTGAAAGGAAATTTCATACGTACATTTATTTAGTGACTGAGCTGTTTTCTCCTACATGAGAATCCATAATTAGATGATGCCTGAAAATCCCTAATATCTGAATGATTTTTTTAAGTATATTTCCCATTTCTGCTCCAGTTGGGTTTCTTCTAAGCAGGCTTTTCAGAGCCCACTTAACCTCTTTGTTTCTTAAGGTATAGATAAAAGGATTAAGGGAGGTGTCACTACAGTGAAGAAGAGAGTGAGGAATTTACTGTGCTTCTGCATGTAGCACTTGGGTTGGATGTAGACAGAAATTATAGCCCCAGAGAACAAGACCACAATGATCAGTTGGGACCCACAGGTCTCAAATGCTCTCCTCCTGCTTTCAGCAGATTTTATCCTCAGTACACTTCTAACAATGCGGTCATAGGAGATCAGATAAGCCCCAGGGCCGTAACCACATAGAGAACACTAGCTATATCAAATTCTTTTTCCAGGAAGGTTGTGTCCATGCAGGCAATTTTCATAAGGGCAGGTTCCTTGCACATGAAGTCATCCACCCTGTGTGGTTGCAGAGAGGCAATTGGAAAACAAGGATAGTATGCACCATAGACTACACAAAACCACTGACCCAGACTATAGCTGCTGCTAGCTGCTGAAGAAGCTTTGGGTATATGGTTACACCATAGTGGAGGAGCCAGCAGATGGTGTTGAAGTGGTCATAGGCCATCACATTTAGGAGGACACATTCCATGGAGCCCATCCCCAAAGCTATGTATAGCTGGATCACACAACCAGCATAGCTAATGTTCTCCTCAGGACCTTTGAGGTTCCAAAGCATCGGTGGGATGATACTTTACTTTTTTCTATAACATAATAAAGAAAACCCTACCTTCCTGGAAAAATGGCAATTAGCTGCAGAAGATTTGGTAGCTTTGGTAAAATGTTCAATTAAGGTCACAGTCTGATGACAGGCAGTGGAAGAACCATGTGTGGGTACCCTGTTAGCTCAAAGTTTCTCCTGCAATACCTTGGCTCAGATGACCTTCAGATGGAAGGTGTTCAGCTTGTTTGCTAAGCACAGGTCTCTGGAGTGCTCCTTAGCAGACTACTCCTCATTGCTGTCTTGGAGAGGCAAACTGCTCTCTGGAGAGTGGTCAACTGCAGACCACCTCCTAAACATATACAAGGACATGCAGTCTTGCTGGAAAAGCATCCTTTACAGAAAGGCATTTAAAATTCCAGGCAGTGAGAACTTCTTTCTGTTTTACTCATTTTGAAGTATTCAAAACCTACATTATCATGTATACTATTAAAATTGTCAATACTGTCTTGATAACTTCTTAAAAGTTTCATTTCAAAAATGTATATTGCAAATTTTTTGTTAGTTAAATTCTGTGTGTTGTACATATGTGTGTAGACCTACACATATCCATGTACACATGCATGGAGTTAAACAAAATTGCTGAGGATCTAAAGACAGATGAGAAAGAGGAAATGATAAGGAAGTGAACTATGATATCAAGTAAAAAAAAGAGAGAGAATCTCAAATTTATTGTCTTGGGAAATCCTTAAAAATAAACATTCATATCATAAATTAAATAGGGAACATTGATATCACACTCTTTTTCAATATTTTGCAATATTGTATTGTACTAATACAATAAAACTTAAAATGTTTCCTATGATTGATCAAAGACAAATACAAATTTAAAAGGGTAGAATATTTGAGCTACAAATATTGAAGTAGAATATTTGAGATATGAGGCCTAAAATAAAGACTTCAGGAAATATCCATCTCAGGCTGGGTCTTCTAGAAAGCAGAGACAGAAGCAGGAATTTAAGCATTGATAGTCTATTTGGGAGGTGTAAGACTAGGTGCTAAAAGTGAGGTATAAATTGGAGAGTGAGACCAAAAAATGTGTGTCTCCTGGAAAACTTAATTATGCAGGTATATAAAGTATGCAAGCTTGCTTTGAAAAAATATATAGTTTTGTCCTAGAGTATAATGGTTGGTTTTCCCAGAATGAGAAGCAGGAATTTGTATGACAAAAATAGATACAGAAAATAATGGAAGGTTTATGGAAATGAATTTTATTTAATATGGTCATTTTAATTTTATTTTTAGTCCAATTTTAATATGAACTAAAATTTAATAAGCTTAGTTATAACATTTTAAGAGCTTTCATAGCAAAAATATATTTACAGAAAATTAGAATTTGGTTTTCTTTCTGTTAAAATATTAAATTTATTGGTCTGTTTTTAGTGAGAGGTTATAAAAGTTTTCTTAACCATCTGAGTATTCTGTCTAAATGACAAAGATTTTATGTCATATCAGAATATCTTCCTTGTTGTTTATATTAAACTTATCATCCTTTATTTTTTCAGAGAGCAAGTCTTCTCACTTTTAAAAGAACTAAATATTTTCTCACAATCATATTGATTCTTATTTACTCTTTTATTATCACTTTGGTTAAATAGGGAACCAAATAATAAGTAATAAGTAACTCATTTCTTTGTTTCACATAATGTTCAAACCTGACAACATTTGGCATTTTGCCTTTGCAAAAGCCAACCTAAAGCTATCTTTTGAATTTCAAACTGTTGCAAAGGATTTGTTCTTTCACCTTGCAAAAAGAAAAGTGCTAGAAATAGATAAGTTCATTTGGTATGATATGAGCTACATGGGAATCATTATACAAATTAAAAGAGATTTTCTAAACTTCTGTTGGTTGAATTTGAATGGGTGAAAAGTTATTCATATAAACATTTGTTATTGTATAAAATTCCTAAAGATTTAAAAATATTCTCACTCACCATATAATGTCCTGATACTTATCTGCATGATATTAGATAACAGCATAATATTTTTGGTCATCATTTCAGTTATTTGTAAAAACTATGTCACATGTCACAGAAACAAACAAATTTCATTGCCAGCTATGTTGTTTTACTCTGATGCTTCTCTGAAAGTGTTGCAGGCAGCTACAGGTCAGAGTTTCATTTTCAGCAAAAAGGAAATTTAAACAAGAAGAAAGGCAAGTATATACATCATAGTCTACCTGTCATTTTAACATAACCCTGGTAAGAGTGTAAAGGTGGGACAGGGCAGTTGCCTTGACTATCATGGTCCATTTAAACACCTTCAAATAGACTTTATACAGCTACATATTTTAATGAAATATGAATGTATCCTTGCTGTTTTATGTCTGTTTGATGGATGGATAGTTGCTTTTCTTTCCCATATGGCTACTGTCCTCACTGTAGCTAAAAATTATTAGACTTCTCCACCTGAGGAATTTCTGCTATCCTCTCAAGGAATAGGGACTACCAATTTACTGAAACTGTAAAGAAGGAAATTTGCAAAGTCTAAATCTAAGATGCACTTTTGGAAAACATAAATTTCCCCATTTGCACTTGTAACATGGATATCTAGGAAAATAAACTGTAGGATATATAAGCCTTGCCTCATAAAAGGAAATGAGGCAATCAGCTCATAAAAGCTGTTGGGCCAAGTCCTCACTTTCAAGGCTCACACTTACAAAATTTATTTCTATAATGATGAAACTAAGCCTAATTATAATTAATGTCTAATTGTCACCCCCTGAAAACTTCCTTGTTACTCAAATATGGTCTCTCACTCTCAGCCAAACTCTTCAAATAAGCTTACTGCTTTCCCTCCTATCTGGGACATAACTCCATGGGATGAACCTCCCTGGTATTCAGTGATTAATACCAAATATGGATCAACAATGTTTTTGAAGAAAAGTATTAATCAGAAGGGGGAAATAATAAATGAAATAAAACAAAATAGTATTTTATGGCTCAGACATTTAAAATAATTGGGAGTTCATTCGGGAAGCTACTCTTTTGCAGGTGTCAGCCAGGTATCACAAACTGCCACAATATACTAACTCTTAAGCAACAATGTTTCTAAAAATTCTTGGAACATCCAGACACAATAAACAAGCCACATGACTATGTAGAATGAATGCCCTTTAGTGGGCTATATCTAAGAATCTATTAAAAAAACTGTTTTTCCAAATTGACATGATTATATTTTATTCACTTACAAATCCAATAATTATGATTCTTCTACTTCATTTTATATTAATTAATATAAACATATAATTTTCACTTTACTTGTTAAATTTATTCCTCAGAAACTTAAAGCCTCCAGGCTGTTCCTATGCCATTTAAGCCCTGAGATCCAGAGGTACCAGTCCCTCCAAGAACAACAACCAGGAACACATAAGCAACTTCAACAACAAATAAAGAACTTCCCTTCCTCACTTCCTAATCCACTCCCTAAATCAACATGAACCTGTCAGATTGGTCACTGTCCTGAATCCCAGGAGATTGAGGGAAACTCAAAAGGGGTATTAAAACAGTGAATATTCTCCTCTTTCTCTGCCTTTATCACAAGTTGCTCTATCTCCCCTTTTCTGTCTTTACCAAAAAACTGCCTCATACAGGTAGAAACAGGTTAGACTGGCCTGTAAAAATTCCTTAGCCAAATCTTGCATTTTCTGCCAATATAAACAAAAGTAAACTAGTGTCATCTGTCCCGTTAAATCTCCACCCTCTCATCATGCTAAAAGCATCATTTTTTGATCATGCAAGGTATGATCTGAAATGTACCATCCTGCACACACTCCATCCAGCCCTGCCTCTGGCCTTCTTTCATCTCACACCACCCCCATGTTACATCTTCCCATTTCCCTAAAACACCCCCCACTCTGATCCATTAAAACCCTTGCTCCTGCCTCACATTGGGGACACAGATTCAAGCCTTTTCTTCTGTCTCCTTACTACCTGACTTAGCAGTAATTCTCCTCTTTTCTCAAAATACCAATGTCATGGTTTCAGCTACTGTGTACATTGTGCAGCAAGCCCATTGCTCAATAACAAGACTATAGCAGCAAGATAGTGCACTTTTTTGAAATTTAAACATTTAAAGATGTTGTTTTTTAGCTAATTCACTATTGGTGGGAATATATACTGGTTCAGTCAATGTGGAGGATGGTTTGGCCTTTCCTCAGGGAGCTAGTATAGAATTGCCATATGATCCAGAAATCCCATTACTAGGAATATACCCAGAAGTAGTGAAAACAGGGACACAAACAGATATATGCATACCAATGTTCACAGTAGTAATCACAATTGCCAAAAGTTGGAATCAACCCAAGTGTCCATCAACTTAAGAATGGATTGAAAAAAAATGTGATGGAAACATACAATGGAATAGTATTCAACTGTAATAAGGAAAGAAGTACTGACACAAAGGACAGCATGGAGGAACCCTGAAGACTTTATTTTGAGTGTAGAAAGCCAGTCACTAAAGGATAAATGTTGCTTCATCTCACTGATATGGACTAAGTATATTTAGCAAACTCACAGAAGTAGAGTCTGGAAGACAGATTACCGGGAAATGGAAAGGGAGTAGAAAGTGGTGAGCTGATACTCAATTTTGGCAGAACCTGTGATAAGGTTGATGGTGGTGGTTTGACAGTGGATGGAAGTGATGATTGTGTAGCAATATGAGTGTGGTTGATGGTACTGGTGTGTGAGTTTGAGCACAGTTGAGGGGCGTTGAGCTATCCACAGTGATGGGGAGGGATTGGAGGTTAGGACAGGTGAATGTACAGCTCAGTGAACTCTGAAGAGGCTGAGAATTGTGGCTCAGAAAACTATTTTGGGAGTGTTCTTTTGTGAACTATGATAGGGAATTGTCACTGGTGCAGGGTGTTGGTGGCAGGGATGTATGGAGATGGGTGCACCTGTGGTAAGCCTTTATGAGATATGAATGTGTTCATGTCATAAGTGTGTTTTATTAGTGAGTGGAGACCCACACAGTAGCCAACAAAATATTAAACTCCCATCCTGGGGAGTCCTGGCACTTTCTCAAATAGAGTGGCAAAAATCTCTAGAGGATATAAGCAGTGCTTAATAAACTATAACAGGCCATATGATATCTTTGATATCAGTGCTTGTATTTAAAAACCTTATTCTTGTAAAATTGAAACTTATCCTAATAATAACCAATGCATAAGAGTTACATCTTGAAAACCTCCTTGTTACCCAAATGTGGCCTCTAAGCAAAACTCAGTAAATAAACTCACTACCTTCCCCCTGGCATGAGACATGAGTCTCAGGGATGGACCCCCCTAACACCAAGGGATTGATACCAAAAACCAACCAACAATGCATTCAGGAAAAGACCTTGACCAAAAGGGAGAAACATTAAACACAAAAGAATTTTCATGGCTAAGAGATGTCAATGTGAATCAGGAGCTCATTTCAGAGGTCACTTTTATGCATGTCTCAAGCAGATATCACTAAATGCCATTGTGAAAAAACCCCAAATAGGACTCCAGAGACAACTATACACTAAAGACAATGCACACAACTGTATGAAATCAGCACCCCACCAGTAGGCTTTATTTTGGAATATATGATAATCTCTTCCCAACATATCAGTAATAGAATCATTTATAATTTTCCTACATATGATTTTTATGCCTGTTTTATTTGACACAATAATGTCCTTATGACCATTATGTATATGTCTCAGAGACTTAAATATTCAGTCGTTCATATGTGGTTGAGCCCTGAATTTCAGGAGAGTTGTCACCAACACCTACTCTCCAGTTCTTCAGACTTGCCCAGTACAACTAACGCTTTGTAACAAATGTTTCATAACATTGCAAGGTGTTGGTGGAGGGGTGATGTATGGGACCCTTTTATGATGTTATGCATGATTATTTGTAAGTTCACAACTTTT
>JAQZBX010066257.1:0-16148 GCA_029593785.1 Cabassous unicinctus
GTTGCCTTAGTTACCAATTTCCATTTTCCATGTTCATAATCCTCCTTATTTTTGAAGATCATCCTTGAACCAACACTTATTATCCTTAGGTCTTTCTTATAGCTTATTTTTTTCTACCCTTTAGTCAATCTCCAAATTGCTTGAAAAAGAAAGTTCTAAATAGGACACCAATACTATCTTAAATTCTAGAAAAGGCTTGGCAGAATTCCCAGGGAATCGGTGAACAGGAGAAATAGAGCCTGCACCCCCAAGTCATGTAAGCTCGTTTCAAAATCATTGCTCATGTATACTCAGTGTCTGGTCCCAAGAATCCACGGGATTCTTTTTGGAAAAAAAAACAGTTGTTGAACGAAACTCGCAATTACCAAAAAAGGAGACGCTCCATTACTTTTGGATTAAATGTTCTATGGGCAATTCTGAAGATTGGATGGGTTCTGCAGAGAGCAAATCAGATTCTTGTCAAATATGTTCAAAGATTTCCTTAAGTATTTCTCTTTTTGTGAAACTTCAGATCAATCATCTGTTCCTAGATTTACCTCTCTATGTCCTTTCAGTGCTCAAATGACAAAGACTTTCCCCCTTTAAGCCCCATCTTCCAAACTGATATTTTAGCTTTGTGTTTATTTTAATGAGCAATCATGATCTGAGTGGGCCAGTTGGCTCATCATAAGGCTCTTTAATTAGATGAGAATTTAGTGCCTTTCATAGAACAAATTTCAGGTCAATCATATTACCTGTAAAAACAACCACTGAAAACTCTTGGACTCTTGGAATAAAGAATGTTCTTTGTGAAAGAAGTGAAGGTACACAAAAAAGGATGAGATATACCCCACTTCTTTCCTTGCTTTTCTCTTTTGTTTCAGTAGATTGACACAATTGCTGAGATTCTTCATGAAACCAGAACCATCCTACTTCTACAGCTTTTCCAAGTGACTGACCCTGAATGTACTTCCTCCTCTGTATCCATTCCCATCTCACATGTCCCACAAAGACTCTGAGCACCTCAGCTCATAAAGACCTTGTCTTTCTGTGAACTCATACTGTTTACTGTCAATGTTAGGGTTGGATGCACAGTCCACCATGTGCATCTAAATTTTCTAGAATCTAGATGGTGTATAAAATATGGGGATATTAAGAATGTTCTATGAGGGAATTAAAAAAAAAATCTCTGTTTTCAAGCATGCA
This sequence comes from Cabassous unicinctus, assembly GCA_029593785.1. Classification (NCBI taxonomy): domain Eukaryota; kingdom Metazoa; phylum Chordata; class Mammalia; order Cingulata; family Chlamyphoridae; genus Cabassous; species Cabassous unicinctus. The sequence continues at coordinate 1,186 of JAQZBX010066257.1, forward strand.
ATCTGTAGCACATACCTGAATGTACTCTGTAAGGGAATTGAAAATCTGCTTGGTGACCGCCAGAGCTTTGGAAAAGTTGTGTTGTCCAGATTCGTCAATGATGTCCTTCCCTGAATAATACCAGTAGAAATCACTGATTGATTCCTAAGAACAAACAAGTACATTTTAGTATTTCTCAGACTTTGGTTGGTGAAGTTAAACTCAATGTTCAGGAAGAGTACAAGAGAGTCCTACATCTCTATGACCTCTAAGAGGACAGGAGCTAGATACTCTGTAAAGACATACACAGACATCTGAATTCTAGGATCCTTCAAGTGCAAAAATTCCTCTATGGGAAGAACAGATAGGAAAGAAGACTGTGTTCAGCTGGAACTGGGTGGCTCTGATATAGGACAATTCATTTAAAATGAAAAATTAAAGATAATGATTATCATCCAAATAATTGTAATAGCAGCACATAATAGTTAATGTGCATAATTCTGAGCACATTACATATATTTAAATCATTCAATCTTTATTACCACTCTATGAGACAGGTCCTACCCATTTTATGGATGAGAAATTGGAACATGGGGAGGTTAAATAGATTGTTCCAGGTCACAACAGGTGAGTGGCAGAACAGGATGATAAATCAGCAAAGAGAAAAGAGAATCCTTTTTTATTCATGTGGATTTTCTCATTATAATTTGTATTTTCCTTCAAATAATTAAACCAAGTGACTCCTCAACACTAAGAACTTGTGAACCTAACTTATTCCCATCAAATTATTTAACTCCTTTTTCTAGTGGGAAAAAAAGTGTTTTCATTCATGGGTTGCTTTATAGCTCTTGGTCACTACAGCTAGGATTTTACTGGCATAACTAAAGTAAATGGGGTTTTATAATTGCTAATTTGTTACTTAACTGCATTTGCTCCCTTTTGGTCTTTAAACACACTTTGTAGGCATTTGATTCACCATAAATGTGTGGACATAGATCTTACAATGCCTTCCCTACTGGGGCTTAACTGTATTCTGAGGCTTCCCTGACCTGGTAAAAGTGTCTTCAGCTTTTGGAAGGGTAGGTGGGAGGTGCCGCCCTCCGCAGCCCTGGTTAAGGCCTGTTCCGCTCACCTGAAGACGCAGAAGGTAGTCCACGGTGCTGATGATGACGTTCACGGTGGTGGTGTTGCCCATCTGAGTCCGCAGGAAGTTCTGAAAGTCTGAGAGCACCAGCATGAGGTCAGCATCATCCCCACCATGCTGAGGGAGCTGGTCATGCCCTCTCAGCTGAGCTCAGCAGAGATACATGATGCACACAGCCTCACAAGGCACCGTGTTCGGGTCCTGGCAGATCCTGCAGGACACAGCTCTGACCTGGGCACCCCCGTCCCAGTGATGCCAGAAACTGGACTGGAATGAGCCCTTAGGGACCTGACAGGAAGGGCTGGGTGTTTAGATTCACCATCTGAAGATCCTAGAAGCAGCTTAGCCTTGGTGGCACTTAATAACCATAGCCATGAAGTTAAAGGTCATTGTTACATAAGATTTCCTATTGAGGAGTGGATTAACTGATGTTTCTGAGTTAGCAACTGGTTTTATTAATTGGGGCATCCTGAACTGAATTACAATTTTGCACTTCAATGTTGCTTTCCCTTGACAAATCAATATGTTCCACTTACCATTATTATGTCCTTCACAAAGTAACTGTAAGAATCTAAAGAGATCTCGTGTAAACTCGTCATTCTGGAGTACTTTTTCACCTTGAAAACACAGAATATTGGTAAGTATTTGCTTGGATTCTCAACAGAGAACACCTTCCAGTGCAGATGGCTGCAAAAATGATAGAGGAACTATGTAAGATGGTTTGGAATAGGACTTTTGGATGAATGGTGATAAATCCAATTAAACTGGAGCTGAGGCGGCAGAGTACAATACCCAACAAAGTTAAAATATTTAGCCCCAGGATGCATTTATAATGAAAACTAGGCTAATGGAAGTAAATGGTTCACAGTCCATAACCCATGCCTTACAGATGGAAAACACTTCTTTAATTAAGCATCAAACTGCTGAGTTAAACTTGACATGCAACCACCAAACCAAAAATGCATAGAGGCAATTAAATAAGGTCTCTTAGGATTTACAGCACATGGTAGAAACTCAGGCCAGAAACTCAAACTTACCACGCTCACGAACAATGACTGGTGATGAGAGGGGAAAAAAAAAAAAAAAAAAAAAAAAGTAAGAAAACCATAAGCACCATGATAAACTGTCTTTAGTTAAAACTGGCTCAAGGACACATCCAGCCTGGATGCTGGCTTTATCAAAAGTTATGGATGTAGACATTTTGCTGAAATGGAACAAGTCCTGGCAGATTAAGAAGCAGTGAGCAGGGGCTCTAACCCAACATAGTTAAAACAAATTTCAATCAGGAAGAGAGTGGCCTTCACATTCATTAGTCACTTACGTGTTCCTTCTTCAGTAACCATCCCCAGGCCTTCAGCTTTATTCTGCCTTTCAAATGCATTCAAATCAAGGACACTTTTAACAGACAAAAGAAAACAAGGTTCAGGGCTATGCACATTGGGAGACTGGATTTCTAATGTCAATGTACCTGTTGAATAAGAATAGCCTGTCCTTGTATTATCCATAAATGGACTAATGAATTACAGTGTGGTTGAAAGTCTAATGGTTCCTTGGCTTTGTGGTTGGTATTGTTGTCTAAAGATGCCTGTTACTCCTGGACTTTTTTACATGCTTGGAGAGGAATCATAAACACTTACGAAGACGATGATTGTTTTTGCATTTTGAATCATTTCTTATGGATAAAAATTTATAAAGGCTTCACAGATAAATAAGAAATACTCTGTTTCCAAGATTTCTCAAGGGAGAGTTTACTTTAAAAATGCACTAATTAAGGTTCACTTTACCTTTTCTCACTGAGAATGACAAGGAATTGTGGTTTTAGTGTTTAGGATGATTACCAATGGAGAGAGCTGTAAGCTTTCAGGTTTCAAAAGGCCAGACCATTTTATGATCCCTGCATTGTTCAGAAGCCATGTGTGGCCAAGATTAAGTTTTTCACCATTATGGGTGTCACTGGATGTCTTGGATCTGTGACAAGTTAGCTTTCATTTTTGTCCCCCTTTCCAATCACAGTCACCGCCAAATCCTACTTATCATCCCTAGTGCAACCATAAAACATGAGATTGAAGGCACTGTAGGACATATTGTTTCCAATTGGGGCTTACTCTATTTTTCTGACAAAGTCTAACTCCTTCTCCAATCTGAAAGGTCTCATAGAACATGTTCCTGGGAGCACAAGTTCTCACAGAAACATGGCTCTTAGGGGAGCTTATGGCTGAGTCCATCGAGACTCCGCAAAACCTTGTCTTCCCTTTACTTTTGGGCAGAGGAAATGATTGTTGGATTGGAAAGACATTGGGGAAAAACCCAGCATCCTTTTCCCCTTTAGGAAGTCACACACATTTTGCACTTTAGAGGAATTTTAAAGAAAAAACAACAAAAATTCCTATTGCTCTCTTTGTTGAATTTCCCAGATCCTGCTGTAATAGGGGCCTGCTCAACAACACAAAATTATCCTTCTATTTTGGTTTTGCTGTCAGGGAGGATAACATGGAAATAAGACATTTGGACATAGCTGTTTTGAAGCAGCTGTTTTGATTCAGGAGACAATCTGTACAACAGACATTCTGACCTTTGATTCTGAAAGTTTTAATTTCTCTACTGCATTAATATTTTACAAGTATGTGTTATTTTTATAACCAGGAAAAAAACCATTATGATATCTTAAAACTTCTGTTAGAATGAAGTTGGCCTCTCAGGTAATGCCACCTGTCCCCACAAACCATCATTAGAAAGGAGTTTAGCAAGACTAAGTATTACAGACCACCGGGCGAACTCTTAGACATTTAATTGAGAATTTCATGTGCAATACAGAGCTGAGAACAAGGGATCATAATGCAGCTCAAATATGCTCCCTACAACTACAAGGCACAATATTTTCCTAATCAAATAAGGTTAGAAAAATTAAATCACAGATGCCCATCTTCCAAATTTTACATGGAAACATAATGCTCCGTTTTTAAGCATATTAATTGGAGGCAAATGAGCTTGATAATTGTAACTTAGATTTCTTTTAGAATGAATTGCAGGCTATAAAATACACATGAATTCTCAGGAAATAAGCTGACACTTTCCTTAGAAACATTGTTGGCTTTTTCTGAAATCAGCAAAGAACGGTAAACTTATGACTTCTGGTTATATGTGCTTCATCTGTCAGAGGTTACTTCAGCCATGACATGAGGCTTACACAACTTGGCTATAAAAACTGAGCGTTTAATGCTTTGTTTTTCAGGCTATGTCAAGATGTACCTCGGTCAAAACGTACATATGTCAAAATATCTACCCACCAAACACGTACTCAGGCTCAAAGAATCATTAAAGATACAAATTAATAAAGCATCTAATGGGTCTAATGAAAACATAGTCCTGAGTCATAGGGAGGTATTTCCTCTTTTCCTTTCTTTTTGTTTGACTTTTCTGAAAAAGCGTGTTTGAGGAGGAACTCAGTGTGTACTCTTGGTCTCTGAGGAAACAACCTTAAAAAATAGGAGGTAAGGGTGATAGAAAAATAAGGGGAGGTGTGTGTGCGTGTGCTAACGGAGATTATATTTGTTACTCTGAATGCTATTTGAATATGATCTTGAAGACTGGGGGAACAATCCCCACCCGCTTAGCTTTCAAAGGTAAGTTTCTCCTCTCCCAGTAAGTCCACAATAGGCCAGCTTGTCTTGTGATACATACTCCCTCTTTTCCCTTCAATAGTGGTAAGTTTAAAAAAATGCTATCAGTGGCTTTCCCATGTTTACCTGCAAGATTGCATAAGACCAGAAAGGCTCTGAAAGAATCCAGCATCCTTTTTCTCCTTTAGGTAATCTAGCATTTTCTGCAAGGGACACATTTTAAAGGGAAAAGCAATGAAAATTATTTATGCGACAATTGCTGACCCTCCTAAATCCTGATGGAGAAATGGCAAATCCCCAACCACGCAAGCACACTGAGGCAGCCCCAGGGCAGTGGATCACAACCCTGGCCAGGCATCAGAATCACCTGTGGATTTTAAAAACTGCATATGCCTGAGTCCCCCCCTGTACTTACTGAATCAGAATCTCTTGGGGCGGACCATGTTTATTTCTGATAGAGCAGTACAGTAGACATTTGGCACTCATGGATTTACTGTTTGAAGCCTCTCCTATTTGCCAAGGGATCATCTGAATGGCCTGTGCTATGAGCCTGGCACGCAGGAGCCAGGATTTAGTCAGTAATGAGCCTAGCTGAGCGCTCAGTATCTCTTTCACAATGAGACATTGTTTCCTCTGTTATGCAAAGGCAGGAACTTAACATTATAATTTTCTTCCTTAAAAAAAAAAAACCTGCAAGAAAGCCAACTGATAGGGAAAGGAGAGAAGAACAAGGTAGGGGTGTCTTAGACAATGATAGTTCTCAATGAAAAATTTGTTGGGGATGAATTAAAGGCTGGGAAAATGTTGTGCTATAATGGTAGCCATGAACCTGGAGATTGTCAAAGGCCTGGGCTATAACCCTTCTCAATGTCAAGGGTGTGTTTGGGGTTTCACTTTCCTGTGTTCACAGACGCTTTTTAGCAAGAGCCTAAAACACCTAGGAGATGCCGATGCATCCCTGACATCTGCAGCCAGTTTCAGTTCAGATTGTTAAGCAAATACCAGGTGCCAAACACTCGGCTGTATGCTTCTATGTGTTTTTTCATTTCATCCTGACTACGTCCTGCATGATGACGGGGGTTTTTATTTGTGCTATTCACTGCTACAGCCCCACTAGCTAGAACCAAGCCAGGCCCTTGGGCAGAGTAAACAGGCAAATCAGTAAATAGGCGAATGGATGAATGAATGAACAGCGCCATGTAGTGCGTGGGATTACCAAACCCACTTAACAGATGAGGTTCCTTGCTCATGGTAATGCAGTTAATAAATGCTAAAATAGAGCTGAAATAAAAACCTAAGCCTGAGGACTTCAATTACACAGCCCCATGCTGCCTGGCATGAAAAACCGTCTTTTAGATGAAAAAGCTAAATGTTTTTCTCTTCTATCCCTGGGCAAAATTTCTTTATCAACTACACATTGATCTGGGGACTTCGAGCCCGGTTTTATATGTCTAAATTCCCAGGTACTCTGATATAATTGGCCACCAAGGACCAAAGCCAGCAAAGGTGATTCTGGATGGCCCTCTCTACAGCATGACATTTGTCAAGTGGGAATACCCCCAGGAACTCTGCCTAGCCTCTGCGAGTCCTCATTACCTGCTGCACACCAGCGTTGCCGCCATTCAAAATGGCGATGCCCAGCTTCAGAGTCTCAACCACCATGGGGCTCATCTGACCTGCCATGGAGAAGACTCAATTGAATCACCAAGGAAACAGAGGGTAAATTATGCCTACTGGGCTTTATCAAGATTACTTGATAATGGCTTATGTCACAGCATGAAACACCTGCGGTAGTTGCATGAGCCCAACCAGGAATCAGAAAAATCACCTTTGCTGGCACTTATCATCTGAAGGACCATCTCGGCAGCGCCACGCTCATGCAGCCGAGCTTGCTGATAGAGGGTTTTCTGCTTCTCCATCTCTTTCTCCTGGGGAAAAACCAGAGAGGTGGGGGCGGGGGGGGGGGAAATTGGAACACTTCCCCTCCTCCCCCGGGAATTTGCTGTGGTGAAGTGAGTAGTGGGAAAGAATCTTTAGTTGCCTAAGGGAGGCAACATATAATTTTGGGTAAAGCAGACCTGTGCAATCAATTTCCTGATATTACCCAGCTTTCCCAAACAGACCACCTATAATTCACTCAAATTTTGATGATCAATTTTCTACTTTTTGTAACACAGTCCATTCCTCTTTGATACTTATAGGAAGTGACCCAAGATCAAAATGTGTTTGTTTTCAATGCTTTGTCATACAGGGAAACAGGGAAATGCCTAAGGGTCAACTTGAGTATATCTGTCTGAATATAGGAAACTCCCATTTATCTAGAATGCTCAGATCAGAGTTAAAAGAGACTGTCTACCAGAAATGGGTTACCTGAAGGACAAGGCTTTCCAAAACTGTAATTACATTCATTTATTTTTACTATTATGTACTTTTATATAAAACAATAAAAGTAAACAAATAGTTTAATCTTTGTCTCAAACACAAAATGGCTATAAATTTTCATTTACAGAATGATAGTACAAAAATCATCCTAGTACCTCTATTGCTCTGATTTTTAAGTTTAGGATAAATTGGAATTTGTACATCAATGGCCCATTTTGTTATAATTCTTGGACAGCAGTACAAAGTTTCCCACAAGAGCAAAGTCAGTGGGGTGGTTTACTGACTGACTGAACACCTGATACCTCTCGTTAGACAGAGAGACAACAGAACCATAAGTGTGCTTCATCAAGGCAGATGTGCCACTGTGGATACCCACTGTGGGCGAGCCACGTGTACAAAGTCAGCACCCACCTCCGCAGGCCCAGCCTGTTGGCCCTGCTCGGTAGCCCAGTCTTCAATCTTAGTGAAAACTTACTTCAAATGTTTTCTCTTTGTCTTCCTCCTCCTCTTCATCCTCACCACTCTGACAGCTCTGAATTCCGGAACAGGGGAAGGAGGAAACAAACAACCAAATTAAAGGTGAATCTAATAAACAAAACTCTGTTCTACTGTGCAAGGGTAAGGGACAGGATGTAATTCACAGGCACCTCAGGAACTCAGGAATTTATAAAATCAGGAACATTTTGATCACTGTAGGGCAACATTATACCCTAAATGCCATCTTTGCAGTTACAAAAGGGTTCCAAGAAGGGAACACCAAGATCACATTATCAATGGGGACCTGTCTACCTAGTAACATCTACCTAGTAAAGATCTCGTGTAAATGAGACAGGAGTGAAGGGAGACACAAAAACCAGGGGCTTGGCAATAGGGTTGGGAACACATAGGGTGTGAATCTTAAAGTGCTCCTTTCCACAATGGCCCTGAGGGGCAGCTGAGGAAGGAAGGTGCTTCTGTGTCCCAACATGACCTCCTCCCACCCTGAAACATGAAAGTTTTCCACTTGAGGTAAAACGCTTCCTCCATTCACTCAGCATTCCATTCCAGAGGTCACCGACCCCCTACTTGACAAAGAAATATCATCTCTGGTCACTCCGCCTCTTCCCAAACACTGGGGTCGCCCTTTAGTTTCTAACCCTGTTTGCAAGTGTGCTGAACTTTTGGACATGTTCTGAACCTTCAGTGGAGACCTACAGAGAGGCTGTATGCCTAAGCCCCAGTTAGCTGACCTTAGGATTATCATGTGAACCTAGACCCAGCACCCTCTGTTTCTACAAAGCTTCCAAATTTCTTTAAGAGGATGAAAGAGTGGTTTCCTAAAGTCACCCCTATGGCACATGGATTGTGCAATGGCTGGAGCTTAGATCTCAACCCTTCTCTGCATGACAGTTTCCATGGGCCTGAAGACGTCTAAAGGAAGACAGAAAGACTGAAACGCTGGGCAGAAAGCCCAGGCATACCTTGGCCATCATGCTGGAATAGGACGTATACAAAGGATCATCCTCCAATTTGCTGGAAAGATGAAGGAAATATTTAGCAGGCTACTTTTTTGGAACCAACAGAAATGACTAGAGCCATATAAATCTTAAATTACATTTACTAGTGAATTATTCAGAAACTTCTGCCCGCTACCCCGCCCCCGATTCTTAAAACCACTCTAAAAATCTGAATCGGCATTGACTTGACATATAATTCAGGGATGAAGGTTAACAATGTCAGGCTGCGTCATCTTCAGACTCAGTGTCTGGTATTAGGATGAGTGGGCTGTGGCTTGATATAGTTTCCCCAGATGTTTTTTGACAGCCAATTATAGGGCAGCAAGCAGGACATCCCCTTTTCGCCTGCCACCTGCTGCCAGAGGAAGGTGTGGGGTAGCTACAGCCATCCCCGGTGCCTGGGAGAAGCAGAGCACTCTGCTGTGCTGACCTCCTCTCAGTGAGAGCATTGCGACTAAAGTGGAGAATGATCTGATGAAGTGGGTCTGGTTGCTTTTTCGTCTCTTCTTCTTCCTCTTCTTCCACCTTGGCAGATTTCTACGTGAACCAACACAGAAAGGCTTTAGGCATGTATCTCAGCACGTGCCACACAACTGCATGCGAATAAAGAGAAGGCAAAGCACAAAGCACCGTGCGCATCAGACTAAGAAGCACAAAAAGAAACCACCACGTCATATGTATTTCAGGACAGAAGCCCTAAGGATGCAAGGGTTGAGATACACATATACATTTTTTCAGCCAATCAAAGAAACATTCCAATTTCAGGTTAAAACAAAAAGAAAGAAAAAGAAAAAGTCTGACCACAGGGGAGAGATAAAGAACTCCCAAGCAAGCTCTGGGCACCTGAGTTCAGGAGGGAAGCTCTAGTGAGTCACCTGAAAGATTGGATTCCTCTGGCCAACGTTTGGAGTTTCTCTTGGACAGATGGGCTGGAGATAGGGGTGGGGACAGGAGCTACAAAGCACCGGTACCACTTGGGGCCTTACTACTGTTCTGGATTCAAACCAGCAAAACATTTCTCATTCCGAACCATACCCTCGACACTAAAAATCCTGTTGTTCCTGAGAGATGCCACCCTAAAGCTACAAACCTTGCAGTTTTCTCCTCTTTTCTCTATTTTGTTTTAAGGAAAGGGAGATAGCAGCTATTGCCTGAGGTCAAAGTGAATTTTCTAGTAAGTGGCAGAGACAGCAGGGTGGACCTTATTCAGTAAATTGGTGAGAACTTTGGAGGTCGTGTGAATGGTTCAGAAGAAGTGGTTCATTCGAATCAAGGAACTGGGAAAACTAAGGAATTGCCTTTCTTACCGACAGGAATATATGAAAAGAATTAAGAGCATAAAGACAAATGGAAAGAAGATGAGGGGAAAGGATTAAAAGCAAAAAGGGAGGGAAGGAAAAGAAACAGAGGGAGAAAGGGAAAGATGGAAAGAGAAAAAATTGAGAAAGACTGAATATGAGAAACAGAGGGCAAGACTAATGGAGAAAGTAAGTGATAAGAGAAAAAGATAACCAGGGGAGAAATAAAGAGAAGAAGAGAAAAGAACCATGGGCCGGCCAAAGAAGAAGAGGCTTAATATTTATTCTGAACCAGGATGAGGCTCTGTGGAGCTTCTGCAATGAGCTCCCACCCCTTACCCCACACCGTGCATATTGTTTTAAGAGATTTTAGAGCACGAAGTCTATTAGAGACCAGGCACGTCACATTTGCTGAAGGGCCAATTACAGAAATGTGAGATGCAGGAAGGGGATAGAGACGTGCTTCCCTAAAACAGAGTTATTGACTAAGAATGCAGGGCCTTGGCTGGGGTGGGGTGGCCTCCTGCAACCAACGGTGCTCAAAACTTAACTTAGCATGAAATCCCCAAGGCATGGCTGTGCATCCCAAGAAATATTAGTTGTTAATGATGACAATGACGAGGTTGATAATAGTACTAGCACCTCCAAGTGAAAATTCATCCTCTGGCTCTTATGATCATCAGCAGGGCCTTCCCCTGAGAGTTCATACAGTTAGTTTGCTTCAAATATATACACTTGATTCTTTTGTGAATGTTTAAACTGTTAAAATGCACACACATGAATCCAAAAATCAAATTCATTCACACTCATATCTGTTCCCAGTTGAGTCAGTACTTACAGCCAAATCCTGTACTAGTTTCTCTTCAAAGGAATACTCCTCTGTTTCTATCCAAAATCTCTGATAGCCATGGAGGAAGAGGTTAATAGAGCGGTGCCTGAGCGGAAGGGGTAAGAGTGAGGTCAAGAGGGATCCATGGAACACCTTATTTTAGTTTGGGCGATTAATGGTTAGTAAGCAGGGTAGTCTTTTGTACAATTCTTATCTTCTGATTGGTCAGGGTAGCCAGTTGCAAACCATAATAAAAAAAAACAAAACAAAACCAGAATCCTCTAACATGGCAGTTCCTATATATCTGGAGCATCTTCTGAAAATAACAATGGTTAGTGCAAAAGGTGGCTGTAATTGTAATCCTACTCTGGTCTCATAGGGTCTTTATCATATTTCCCTTCTAAATGAGAAATAATTCACCAGGCCAAGGAACAGTCCTGAAGTATTTGCTTAATCTGCAAGTTAGGCTACTCCATTTTTGGCTGATCTCCTGTCCAGGTAATCCAATGCAAATCATGCTTATGATGACTCATTTAGTTCTAGATATACTGAAAACAGCAAAGCAGGGCTTCTTTACCTTACAGGGCCTCCAAGGAAGCACACTGGCAAAGTGCTCCACTTTTGATTAGGAAGGCAAGACATTTTCTGTGTGCCTCATGGATTCTAGCTGTGCCCTTGGGGTTTAGGAACACTGAAAAACTGGCACAAGCCACTCATTCTTTATAAGCCAGGACTGACTCCCGAGGATATTGGTCACCGAATGACAGTTAAGTGTTTACCAAATGTGAGGAGAGTGGTGAGGAGGGAAGGAGAGAAAAGGTAGATAAAGATCAAGACCAGAGCCATCAAGACCTAGTCTTGGCTTCCGGTAGAAAACGGCCCTTGCCATCTTCAAAATCTGACCAATCAGAGTTCTTTTTAAAAAATTGTACAAATGTGTGTTTTTATGGTAACGTTAAATCATGGTCAAGAAAGGAGGGATGTGCAGAGAATGAGCAGGTCTTGCCACAGTTTACATTACCATTAAAATGAGTATAAGCCTGTCATACTGAGTTTTTTCATTAACCTTTTCCAGCCAAACCAGTTGAAAGGTGATCAGGAAGAAATTGTTAATTTTGTGTCTGGAGAAAAGCATACAGGTTTTCTTTTAAAAAAACTAACATCAGAGAAACAGTTTTCACATAATAAAATAATACCCCTTGGAAGACTCCACGAAGTTTAGGCCACCACAAGATGGCAAAGAGGCATGGTCTCCACCATCAACTTCTTCGCTTGTTTTTTGTTTTTGTTGTTACTATAAAATCTACTTACAGTCCTCCATACCAGGGACAATAGCCAGAGTGACCCCTCTAAAACAACTGGATTAGGACTGAGTCAACATAGTGAATTCCTGGACCTGCTAGTACTCACATGGGGGCAGAGTTGCTGAAGGAGCAGCTCAAATATAAAAGGATGGTCCTAATATTTTCAGTGGATTTAGGAAAAATGCTTGTTTTTGAGAGATATAATTTCTGCTAGCTGACCTGGCCCTGGAGACCAGGGTTTAAAGCTGAATATTTCTGGAGACCAAATTAGCATGGCATTAGGCACGCATCTCCACCAAAGAGGAAAGCGAATGCTTTCTGATGTGTCACGACTTCTAAAAAACAAAAATCCTGTGCATTTTTGCTTTTTCTACTGGGCTATGAATTTCATTTTTTTTCTGGCAGGGCTTCAGCAGCCTTAATGCTCATGACTGCTTGACTTAATTTTTTAGCTTAATATTCATGAATTCTACTTGATTTTGTGGTGCCTCATCCCCTTCCAAAGGCACTAATCTGTTTTCTCGAGAGACTGGTAGGAGCAGGTGTGTATCTCGGAGATCATGATTCTCCACCATCTTCAAGGACCCTAATCAGAAAGGTTCAATGGCAAGTTACAGGACACTCTGGATAAAGGATGGCCAAGGTACACAATCTGATGAACGGGAAATGTCAAGCATAGACATTTCTCTGTATGATAGTTCAAAGAAACACATTTATTTATGTGGGATTCAAAATACACTTGTCCAAATCAGTTTATTCTTTCTGACTGATAAGGATGGGCCTATTGATTTGAAAGTTCATGAAACAGAAGCTGATATTCAATCACCAGCTTTGTTTACTGATCAAGGGCCAACCTTAACCACTCTATAATCACTCTGAAGATGGGAATGTTGCCACTAACCAAAGGCACTGAGTTAGTCTCAGTGGCCAACTCTGGCCCAGTGTGTCACCCATACTCCTTCCTATGTTGACACAACAAGTGTGTTTTAAACACATTTGGGAACAAACTTCACATATTTTTTTTTTACTTCAAAACATAGGCTAAAACACTCAGTAAAGTTATCATGCCCCTGACTGGCCTCTTGGGGCATCCCTAGCCAATGCCCTTTCTTTGTCTTGATGACAAATATACTGTGCTAAAGGATTCTAAAGTTACACATTTCTATCTGCTGAGTTAATACTATAATTTTGGTGTCAGCTAAGTGCCTAAGCAGAGAAATACTGTTTGACCTGTTCATGGAATTTGGGATAAGTGTTTTAGACAACAGATCTCTAGTCAACCCCGAAGCCTTTACAGCCTCACAAAGAATCCCACCTCAGCAAAAGTAACAAGCCTCCTTATGTGGCTGACTTTATGGTGCAAAATGGTGAGCTGAGGCAGGCACGGGGCACTAGGGAATCTCATCTGGTTTCAGTTTTTATGCTTACCTCGATTGTGTTAACAGGCCATTATACTATATGCAGACTGCACTGGCACCACAGGCTAATGACTCCAATTTCTACCTCTTGGTTTAGGAGTGTCAGGCACAGAAGAGAATACAGCTGTGGAAGGATACCTTATTTTCCATCACTGGCTACATGCCAGAATAAAAGGACAGTGTATTTACCTGGGCAGGTTGTAGAGAGGGGCCATCCTAAAACAGGCCACTACTGCCCGTTTCCGTTGCTTTGACAACAGTTTGTGCCAGACTGCTTTCTTGGACCTCAAAGGCTGTTCCACCTGACAAGAAATCACATGGGTAGGTGCACATGAGGCAGATCTTTCAGGTGGCAGATAATAGTCACCTGCAGCCCAGACTTCTCAACCCTGGAAGAATTTCGGTTTCTCAACCATAGTCAGCAAAATGTACCCGTAAGTAGCTGATTCAGTTTGTGTAGGTCTTAAGTTTTCTTCCTTCTCCCAAATGCGCTCAGCCGCTTATTGCTTACTGGCAGCTTTACAAATGGATATATGACTCCAACAGGTCATTTGAACTAATGTCAAGAATTCATACAGCACTAGGAGGGAAAGAATAGACACCAAGATGGTGCTTGGGGATGATCTGGAATGATCCAGAATGATACTTTTTCTGGTTTTCTCAACCTAACAAGGACACTTAAAGCTGACAGCTCACTTTGGAGAGGAGTTTTGTATTCTCCAGGTTAGACCTGCTTCCTCACTGCTCAGGGCAGATACTCCTTACCTGCTCTAGGTGGAAAACAGCTGCTGAAATTCTCTGCACACGCTCCACTGTCTTTTCCGGACTAGAAGGTTCTTCACTCTTCAGAACATCCTTATAAAGATTCAGTTGCCATTTTACAGCTGGGTCATCAGACTGAAAGTTAAAGCACACCCATGAGCAACCTTCCTGTACCACTTCTATTGAAAAAAAAAAGCTTTTTGCTCATAGTGTGGTTTGGGAGTAACCCAAGAATCTCTTGTACTATTACCTCTCTTTCATTTTTTCTATTATCTTCTTCTGGAACACCTAAAGGTGTTATGTAGGAACTTCTTATTCTAGCCTGCATGTCTCTTAACTCACTGGCCATATTTTCCATCCTTTTAGTCTCTGTGCTACATTCTGGATGATTTCCTTAAATCAATCTTCCATTTTATAAATTATCTCTTCAGCTGAGTGTAGCCTATTTTTTTAACCCATAAACTGGGTTTTAATTTCAATGACTATTTTTTATTTTTAGAGTTACTATGAAGTCTTTTTCAAAGCCCTCTCTCCCCTCCTTAAAAAAAATAACATCCAGGGGAGCAGATGTGGCTCAAGTGGTTGAGCACTTGTTTCCCACATGGCAGGTCCTGGGTTTGGTTCCCAGTGCCTCCTGAAAACAAAAACAAAAACAAAAACAAACAACAAGCAAACAAATTAAAAAACCAACTCAGGGGAACTGATGTGGCTCAGTGGTTGAGCACTGGCTT
>JAQZBX010066258.1:0-16144 GCA_029593785.1 Cabassous unicinctus
TGTGTTTACCACATTTTATCTATTCATCTGTTGATGGACATTTTGGTTGCTTCCATCTTTTGGCAATTGTGAATGATACTGCTATGAAGATTGGTGTGCAAATATCTGTTGCAGACTCCGCTTTCCATACTTCTGGGTTTATACTTAGTAGCAGGATTGCTGCATCTTATGGCACTTCTATAGTAAGATCTTTGAGGAATCATCAAACTTCCATAGCAGCTGCACCATTTCACATTCCCACCAGCAAAGAATGAGTGTACCTATTTCTCCATATCTTTTCCAATGCATGTAATTTTCTCTTTTTTAATAATAGCCATTAGAGTTTGTGTGAAATGATACATTTCTGTGTTTTTTTCTACTTTTTAAACTTTATTATTAAAGAAGTTTTAGATTACAGAAAAATTACATAAAAAATATAAGTTATTCCCATATACCCCACCCCCTCTGCCTCTCACATTTCCCCTATTAATAACATTTTACATGAGTTTGGTACATTTTTTACAATTGATGAAAAAATATGGAAGCATTGCTACTAAATGGTCTATGGTGTGCTTTATGGCTTACCCTTTGCACCATACAATTTTATATGTTTTGACAAAATGTATAATCCATCATTGCAATATCACACAGAACAATTTCAATGCTTATGTTCCATCTATTCTTCCTTCCTCTTCACATCAAAACCTCTGATAACAATTATTTTTATATCAGTGTTACAGGTTCTTCCACTACTACAATAATAATATGTTTAAAATGGTCCATTGTTGTGTTCCTTCCTTATGTTTGTTCATTCCTCAGTCTTGAGGATTTGGGGAAGGCAATGCCTGCTCTGATTCAGATTGAGAGGGGACTTAGATCTTATGGGTCAAATGGAAAGAATTGTTTTCCTTGCAGTTGTATATACCCTTTATTTTCTGGGATGGGGCTGTCCACCATCATCCTTTTGTGAGTTGTCCTGGGTTAGTTCAATGTACTGGAAAGTAGGTTTTGGCGGCACCTCTGCTGAGACTATTTAAATGGTTTTAAAATGTTATACAAATAAGAGAATTGACTATAGAAATCATTAGAAAAAGATGATTAGAATGAAAAAAAATCTTTTCTACCAGAAGCAGTCAACATTGCCAATTATTAAATATACATTATGTTAGTAAAGGATAGGATATTTTATGATTTTTAAGAGAAACCAAAGGTAGCCAGTGGCCCCAAGCTCTGCATGGCTCAGACACACATGCCTTTCTGTTTATTTTTGCTGAGCTCTGACCCTACATAAGGAGCCATGGTATTAATGCCATTAATTTCCCACCCTTTCTGCAGAATGCACATAAAGAGGCTGTGGCCAGGAGATATACAATTTCTTCCTGTGAAGTTCCATTGCCCTTCCCACTCAGACAGTATGGTGAATCTGCAGAGGCCTCTATCCTCCCTGGAGGGAGGGTCCTGGGCTGGGGTCCGGAATCCTCCACATCACTCCCATCTGCTGCTGTGCCATGTGGGCACATCTCTGTCCCCACCTGCCCTCAGTTTCCTCATCAGTGAGATGAGGACTAGTGCAGTCCCTGCTTTGGTGGGTGGCTGGGTAAACCCTAGTAAGACAGGAAGTCTGGGCATTGTGTTAGGGACAAAGAAAGTTTCCTCCACTCCAATATACATTTTGCTTTTTCCATCTCAGGTGGCCATAGCAAGGTACCCTGGGTGGTAAATAGTGCATATTCTGTGGGGTGAGTGCTGTGACTTGACACAAGTTTACACACATTCCCTGGGCCCCTGCAGAGTCCTGGCTGTGGGTAGGGAGGAGAGGTGAGCCAGGTGCATCCCTAGCCTGTGCTGTCCAGGGACACCCAGGATGGAGGAAGAAACCCACACTGACACAGGGAATCACCACTCACTGTTCTGAACCACAGTGCACTGCATGCTAAGCCAGTGCTGACCCAGAGGTGCAAGTGACCCTCCATGCCTAGGGAAGGCACGAGTGCTTTACAGAGGAGCTGATATTTGAACTGGACCTGTGAGGTGAAGAGGAGGTCAGCAGGAAGGAAGGGGAGGTCATGTCAAGTGGGGAAAATGGCATGAGTAAATGTACCAGGCAGGAGACTGCATGGCCTTTGTGTGTGGGGAGGTCATGGGTTGCTCTGCAGGAAGGGGCCTCAGGGCTGGGTCACCAAGGGCCTTAGGTGAGCACTGGCTCCCCTGCTCAGAGCTACCTCATCATTCACCTTCTGCAGAGCCTGACTGCCCTGGTGGTCATGTACAGACTGTTGTTGCCCATCATCCACAGCCAGGCCCTGGATATGCTCCAAGGCCTGGGCATTGGGTATAAGTGCTGGGAAAGCTGCCTGCAGCCGCCCTGGTCCTGGGAGCTCCTATGCCCTCCTTGCAGCCACTCTCCAACACACGCCATTTCCTGCTGGGCTCTCACTGTCCCTGGACCCATAGTCTTGGCTCTGACTTGCTTATTGCTCATCATAGCAACACACAGCATATGGAGCCTGATGTTTATGCAATCACAATTACTGTGCCATGAATTTCTCACAATTGTTTGGGTGATATGCTTACCTCCATACAAGAACCGTACAAGACCTAGGAAAACAATTAATGAGTAAAAGATTTTAAAAAGTACATAGAAATAAGAATAAAAAATGTGGCATAGAAAAAAATGAAACAAGGAACAAAATAGAGAAAAAAGAATGAATTAAAGGGCAATAGCGTTGAGAAAGAGGAAAAGAAAAATAGAAAAAAGAGAGAAAAAAAAAATGAAGTCCAAAAAAAAGAAAAAGTGGTGGAATGAAACAAAAATAACATGAACAGAAGATTAAAAAATGAAGGAAAAAGCTTCGCCAGCATTCCCAAGGGTTCGGTGGGGGGGTGGGGAGGCGGGCCCGGGACTGGCGGTCCTCAGCCACCAGCCCTCCAGACGCACCATTGGAAAGTTGCGCTCTGGCCGCCTTAGGTCGCAAACTTTCTTCCCAGGACCCCTCATTTGAGCTGGAGGCGGGTCAGAAGACCAGGACAAAGACCTGCCGAGGGGCGGCCGGCTCTATCGTGGAGCAGCTTGTCCCGGACCCTAGACCCTGGCCCAGACTTTCTGGACTGTCCCAGGAGACTTGTCCCGCAAGTCCGGGACCGCGCGGGGAGGAGGAGCCGCAGCCGCTGACAGTACAGCCAAAGAATGTGGACAGACCCATGGAGTGAATTGTCGTTGTGTGGGACACACAGGCCCCTTTCATAGCAAAATCCATGGAAATGAAAATTAACCTAGTTAACTGAAGGAAAGATCAATTCTAGACACACGATTTTGGAAGTTGTCTTCTGGGATTTTCCAGCATTGCCAATTGTTGCAGAAATTTTTTCCACTCCTCTGATAAAGTGAACAAATACAACCCTGCAGTAGGCTACTTAAGAGAGCAATCACAGGCTGTTCGAGTTTGAAGGATTCAGGAGAAGACAGAGAATATAAAATGAAAACTGAAGAGCCATTTCAAGGTTTCTTAAGGTGACAATGAAATCTGAAGAGATTACATCACATTTCTAATAGGATACTTGAAAGTTAGCAACTTCTTACCAAATTTTCATGAAAATTAAATATTACATAGAAATATTGATTTATAAAATTTATGATGACATGGGTTGCCACAGAAAGCAAACTCCAGCAGACTGTGAGTCTGCAGGGGGTTGACCTGGAAGCATGCATGATTGTATTTCAAAATCATTGGGCACAGGTGGTGAAAATCTTAGAGAAGCATGATCTGTTGAAGAACACCCAGAAAAAATATGGATCCATCCTTCCGGATGAGGCCAGTGCTGTGCAGAATTACGTAGAACACATCCTCTTTTTGCTGATTGAAGAGCAAGTCAAGCTTGCTGCAATGAAGCCAATTCTGGAATTTGTGGCCTCTGAGAACATCATGGAGAAACTCTTCCTTTGGAGCTTGAAGCTGGAATTTACTGATGAGACTAAAATTGATCAGCTAAAGATGTATGATTTGTTGGTCACCCAATCACACTGGCCTCTGCTGCACCACAAGCCCATTTTGAAACCCCTGATGATGTTGCTGAGCTCTTGTTCTGGAACAACCACCCCTGCTGTGGAGGGAAAGCTGATTGTCCTCTCAGTGATCTCTGTTCCATCCTTGCCAAAGATGCATCCATTCTGGAACTCTTCTTTCACACTTGTGAGGGCCAAGGGGCTACCAACTTCCTCATCTTCTCTCTTCTGATTCCCTTCATTCACCGGGAGGGGGCAGTAGGCCAGCAGGCCCGGAATGCTTTGCTTTTCATCATGTCTCTCTCTGCTGAGAATAGCATGGTGGCTCATCACATTGTGAAGAATACCTACTTCTGCCTAGTACTTGCAACTGGGCTCAGTGGTCTCTACTCTTCCCTACCTACAAAGCTAGAAGAGAAAGGTGAGGAATGGCATTGCCTTCTGAAAGATGACTGGCTTCTGCTCCCTTCTTTTGTCCAGTTCATGAATTCCTTGGAGTTTTGCAATGCAGTTATACAGTGGCTCACCCCATTATTCACAATCAGCTTGTCAATTACATTTACATTGGATTCTTGGTACCTGTCTTGGCTCCTGCTCTCCATAAAGTGACTGTGGAGGAAGTCATGACCACAACTGCATATTTGGACCTTTTCCTGTGTAGCATTTCTGAGCCAGCACTGCTTGAGATCTTTCTCCATTTTATCCTGCTGCACCAGCATGAGAATGTCCATATCTTGGACACTCTCACAAGCCAAATAAACACACCATTTCAGCTTTGTGTGGTATCCCAGGCATTATTCAGAACTCTCATTGGTTTACATTGTGAAGATGTGATGTTAAAACTCATTCTAAGGTATTTGATCTCCTGCAATTATATGATGCTGAGTCAAAGGTGGACTGTAAAGGAGAGAGACTGTTACTCTGTTTCTGCAGCCAAGCTGCTCGCCCTGACCCCCATCTTCTGCTTCAGTGGAATCACTCTGATGCTTGGGAACCAAGAGAGAGATTATATTCTCTGGTCAAAGTGTACACATGATAGTTCAGGGCCCATGGAACAGCTGCTCTCTGAGATGTTCTCCCCATTGGCCTGCATTGTGGAGTATGGCAAAGGCCTGGACATCAGCTACCTGCAGTACCTCTGGGAGGCTCACACCAACATCCTCTGCTGCATGAGGGACTACTGCTTCTGGTCCACCCTGTACATTGGAGAGTCCCCAGACTCTGGGACATTTTTCCAGAGTCTGACAAAGGAGAGCAGTATGAATTCAGCCTGCCCTGTGTCAATCTCCAGCAGCAATTCCCCAGTAAAATGGGCTCTCAGCTGGCCCCAAGAAAGGAGAAGAGCCAGACAGAGCCAGACAGCTATGACACTGGCATCTCCTCAGGGGCTGATGTGAACTCCCCTGGGCGCAACAAGGATCTGGAGAACTCAGACCCTCCAGATACAATTGATCCCCCCAAACACATCCAAGAGATGAAGAAAAATGCCATTTTGCTCTTCAAAGGCTCCTACATTGACGAGTTGGACTTTCAGGATGATGTGATGATGTACAGGTTGTGTGCTGAGAAGGACTCTGAGGATGCTATAAACTCACAGGAGGAAACTGCAAGATCAACAGCTGAAGCCCAGAGGAAAGTTCAGAGTCCCCCAATGAACAATGGCCCCCTTCCCAGTCTTCAGCCAGAAACAGATTCAGAGGAGGAATGTAATAAAGGCATGAGAGATCTGTTTCACATTGTGTCCAAGGAACCAAAACAAGAGAATGAAATTGAGGTAGCCCCAGAATCAAACTCAGTGTTAACCCCCATCTCTGAGGGAAAGCACAATTCAAACCTGATGGCTGTTAACCCAGAGAGTGAAGACTTCATTGCCCAGTATAATCAAATCATTAAAGAATTGGATTCTGGCACCAAAGGCTTAATAGAACCAAATTTCCCCACACCTGATCTTTTGCTTTCTACAAAAGACGAAGAGGGAAAAGAAGAAGCGAGCAAAAAGGAAATGAAGGAGGAAGAAGAGGAGGGAAAGAAGGAGCTAGAAGAGGATGAGAATGACAACTTTGACTCTTTTATAGCAGAAACTCCTACTGTAGAGACTGTGCCTTCCCCATTGGGGCAAGAGATGAGACTGCCTTTGCCAGTCACCATCAAGTGAGGACTCAGAGCACCCCGTTCACAGGCCCATTTATTAGCATGGTCCTGTCAAAGCTGGAGAACATGCTGGAGAACTCTGCATGTTAATTTGCTACTTATTGGGATCGTTACTCAGCTAGCCAGCTATCCCCAGCCGCTCCTGTGCTCTTTTCTGCTCAGTACCAACATGGTCTTCCAGCCGAGGGTATGCTCTCTCTATAAGGTCCTTGCATCTGTTAAAAATAAAATTGAACAGTTTGCATCTGTGGAGAGAGATTTCCCAGAACTCCTCATACAAGCTCAGCAGTACTTGCTCTTCCGAGTGGACATGTCCAATGTGACCCCTAAGTCACTAACTAAAGATCCCATTCATTATGCTTCCTGGACTGGAAGTGGCAAGAACCTTTTGGTAGAAGGTCCTCCAAGGGTGCTTCAGTCCTTCCTGACCAACAGAACCAAGGTATCTGGGGTACCCGCAAACCTGCCCGTGCCAGTGAGGAACACCATGCTGGCATGGCAGCTGCCCTCTTCCCGGAGTTTCTGAAGGAACTGGTTGCCTTGGCCCAGGTACACTCCATTCTGTGCTACAAGATCCTGAGTGATTTTGAGGACCCCTGTTGTTAGCATTTTTTGCTTTTTGAATTTTTGAAGAGAGGTTCTTGTTTTATAAGATTTTAGTGTTTTGACTGAATGTTAAATGCAAATCTGCTTATAAAAATTTCTACTTTGATATTTCCTGATAATACTTGATTTGGTGAGGGGGATCTATTTTCTTTATATCTCCTCTCTCTATAGCCAGGTCTTTCCATCTTATGTTATCTAGAAGCTAAGTCCCATAAGCTGACTGCTGCTCCCTTGGCAGGTTTTTCTTTGCTCAGCTATTTTTCCTTTTTCGTCATTCATCTTACAGCTCAGATTGCACTGAGTGAATATTGGGGCTCAGTGATTTCTGGAAGTGCCCATGTCAGAAGGCTGGCTCTTCAAGAACACATGAAATTGCACATCTGCAACTTAAACAACTCCTGTTGCCTTCCGCATTTTGACTTCCATTTTATAAAACGGAAGACTAAAGATGGGTATCCCAGCCCCCTTTTGCCTTCATCACACAAGCACATATCACATGCCCCTTTGAATTTTACTTCCAAGACGTGTGTTCTGTCCAGCATGTACTGCCTATGGTGCAGGCAAATCTGGTCTCACCTGACTGCCTCAGAAGTCTGACATACTCCTTGAGAAAATTTGGAATGCAGGGAATTTTTCTTATTGCTTAAGAGTTTTCTTTAATCAGTATATCACTACCTAAATACTGAAGACAGCTATTTTAGTGAGATTTGCACAATAAGAAATATACCTGTGCGGAGAGATACTTTGGCTTTTAGGACTTTGACCAGATGAAGAAAGCTTGGTATTATATACTTATGTAAGAAGATAACTATAGTTTATCTTTAAAGTATTTCATGAACATAAACAGATTAACTTGTGGGGAAAATAAATGAAGGAAAGAAAAGAAAATAAAGTAGGTAGAAAAAACAAGTAAAAGAAAGAGACAGGAAACAAAGAAAGGGGAAAGACAAGAAACAAGAAACAAAACCACCACCACTACTACCACTACTACCACCACAACAAAAAATCCAGGAAAACAGCCTTCCTTCTTAAGCCCCTAATGAGCTTCTCAGGCTGCTCATACTCATCAATCAATTACCCCTATGCCTGCGGTCCACAGGTGATGTACTGGGTTTAACAAATTAAAAAAAAAAAAAAAAAAAAAGGAAAAAAAGAGAACAGAGAAAATCTGTTTATATGTTCCCTGTCACAAGGTAACACCTGGGTGCGTGATAACCCAGTGCATCACTCTCTGGGTCACTTCTCTAAGGAGACTCAGGAATTGGGCCAGGGACCTTATATATGCAAGGCAGGAATTCTTCCACTGAGCAACAGTGGCTCCACAGCTTAAGTAGGCTTCTGCAAGCTTATCTGAGTCTTCCTGCCTCTATTCCCTGAGGCAAATTAGGCTTCTAACACTTTTCCAAGCTAGACTGTTTAGGGGCTTGTCTATGCCTCATCACTACCACTGCTTCTCTCTTTCTCCCAGTTTGGCTGGCTTTGGTAGGTTTCTGATTGGATCCCCCCTCCCCTCTCCCTGCAGCTGCCTCAGTGCCAGTAGGTTCCTCTCTGAGTTTCACAGGGGCCTCAGCTGGCCAAACTTACTGAAAAGAAACTACTTTCTACCCTCTGCAGACCCTTCTTCCTCCCAGGGAATGCTCCCTCCCACTCGGTTGCAGTGAGTCAGGGGCTTTATGGAAGCTGTTTGCCTTGAGGGTGGGGTATATGTGCCATTTCCAGCCACGGGTGAGTAACTCATGGTTTTCCTCTGGCTTCTTTATCTGTCTCATTCCCTCCTGGATGACACATGGCACTTTCCTGTTCTATATATCTCCAAAGCAGTTTCCTCAGATAGGTTTTTGCCCTGTATCTGTTCTTTTTTGTGAGACAGCTGGGCTCTGTCTACCTAATTTGGTGCCATTTTCCCAGAAGTCCTACCCTTTTTATGTATCTTTTCTAAAATGTGAAAGTATAAGGAGCCATTGCATATTTTATTGGATTTATGTGATATAAAAGATATTTTTTGAGAATCATTTTAGATTAAATGTATTTATTTCTAGATGTTTTTAATTGTAGCACCCCACTTTTCAAAACCAAAATCTCTTAATTTTCCACAGTTGCTGTAACAAATACAATACATTGGTTTGCTTGCACCAGAAATTTATTGGCTAACAGTTTTGGAGCTAGACATCCAAATCAAGGTCTGGACAGGCAATTCTTTCTCCCCAGTGTCTGTAGCATCCCTGTACCAACTTGCGACAATCCTTCGGTTTCTTTGGCTTGCTTCTCTGCTTGAATCAGAGGGCAATCTCTCTTTCTTTGTGTCTTATCCATTGGTTTGCACTGACTTCTGGCTTGTACTGACTGACTGTATCTGAATTTCTTTTGCTTATGTGGACTCCAGTCACATAGATTAAGCTGCTCCTACTGCCTGATTCAATTTACCTAATCTGAATAAGATATTCAGAGGTCCTGTTCACAAATGTGTTCACAAACTCACTAATAACATATCCAAAGGTTCTATTTACAAATGGGTCCATACTTGCAGTAATGAAAATTATGACTTGAACATAACTATCTGGGGACATGATCCAATAGCCAGAAACAAGCCCTTTTTGAAGTAGGATGGGCATCACCAGCCCAAAATCCTCAAGTTGAAGAATGAATAAACATAAGATGGAAATGCAACTATGGACTGAAGTAGACATTGTTATTCATGTAATGGAAGAACTTGTAACATTTTCATAAAGACAGTGGTTACCAGAGTTCCTCAAGGGAGGGATAGGGAAGAACAAGTGTAACATTGGAATTTTGGGGAGACATTGGAATTGTTCTGCATGATATTGCAATGACATATACAGTCCACTGTACATTTTGTCAAAACCTATAAAATTGTATGGAGCAAAGTGTAAACCATAATATAAACTATAGACCTTGCTGAGTAGCAAAGCTAAAATATGTGTCCATCAGTTGTAACAAATGTACCACACTAATGAAAGATGTTGTTAATGGGGGAAAGTGTGGGAGAGGGAGGGGGTGAGATATGTGAGGATCCCCTATATTTTTGATGTAACATTAATGTAATCTAAAGCTTCTTTAAAAATAAAGATGAAAAGACTGAACAGAATAGCTGAAAACAGTGTTGAATACAATCAAGCAACATAACTAATGTTTGTAGATGATTCCTTACACTGTCAAGCTCAGATTATGTGAATATTTCAATGGGCTATTTTCCCACAATGGACAACCAATTTGCTTTCTCGTTAATGTTACATAACTAAAAAGATATGTTAGCTAGTGTACGTGTTCTGCCTTATTTTCTTCATGAATACCTTAGATTATATTTTGACAGGATTTTCAATGTAGGGACATTATTTGGATTGGGTGAAATTGACAACATAATACTTTAATATTGGTGGGCACAAAGAAGTGAGGATGATATGGGCCCTTAAAACTGATGCCCAGTGACTGGTAAATCTTAATGAGCAAATGCTTTTCTTCATAAAATGCGTTTGTTCAGATGAACCAAATGTCTGTCCAGATATATTGCATATATGAGTTTCCTGAAGCAAGCAATGAAGTTATTTATTGGTTTGGATTCTTAACCTCTTGATCATGATTTTCAGGAGTGCACACTTATGTTTATGTAGTATACTCAGTTCACAGTGTAGGCTTGTGATGATACTCCAGCCTGAAATGAAACCTTGATTTTATATCTCTAAGTACACGATCAATTCTGATCTGCACCACACTTTTCCATGTTATCACTGAATATCAAGTTTTTCATCATGGTTTTTTTTTTGTTCGATGATTGGATGGGAAAGTGGCTGTGTAATAACCTTTAAAAAACTGATTATCACACATTGGACCTCTGTGACACAGTCAAATAATAAGAGTAGTATTAAGTATAGTATTCTAATCCTTTATAATCCATGAGTCAAGCATGCCAATCTCAGATCAGGAGAACAAATTCCACTTCCCATGCAAAGAAACAGCAGACTTAGATATGTTGTTATTAAGAAAATTACGTAATTTTAAAATTCTAAAATCATATTTCCTAGGCCACGTTGTAATAAAAAAGGAACCAAAGAAATTCTGCAATGATATATGTAGAGGATTTTTTTCACTAAGATTGCCAATGTTCCACCTTAAGAGGGCAAAATTAAATGGAATGTTACTGTTTCAAACTAGCACCTGTCCAATATCATGTACTTGTTGAGGGGGAACTTTTATGGTATTAGTGGCACTATCTAGAACACCTCTCAAATTCTAAACAAAACATATAGGGTTTTTCCTCCTTATCATTATATCATTATTTTTGTAATGTTTAGACTGAAAATGATTTAAAAAAAAAGAAAGTGTTCCAAGATTCCCTATCTGTGGCTAAATTATTGATTATTAAATTGAGGCTCAGTTTTTCTCCTTCTTGAATAAGATAGTTATAAATCTTTGTTTTTTCATAGCCACCAGTCTAACAGGGGTAAGATTATATCTCACTGTAGTTTTGATTTGCATTTCCCTAATAACTAATGATGCTGAGCATCTTTTCATGTGCTTTTTAGCCACTTGTATTTATTCTTTTTAATTTTGAGGAGATCTCATTTAACTATTTTATATTTTGTTTCTCATGCTTTGGTGTCAAGTTTATGAAACCATTTCCTACAACAAGATCTCATTGATAATTCTTTACATTATCTTCTAGGAGTCTTATGGTCTTGGTGCTTATATTTAGGCCCTGGATCCATCTTGAGTTAATTTTTGTATAGGGCATGATATGGTTATCCTCTGTCATTCTTTTTGAACTAGATATCCAGTTCTCCAAGCACCATTTGTAGAAGAGGCCATTTGTCCCAGTTGAGTGGCTTTGGTAGCCTTGCTGAACAGCAATTGTCTGTATATGCAAGGATCAATATCAGAATTCTCAATTCAGTTCCTTTGGTCAGTATATTTATACTTGTTTCAATACTGTGCAGTTTTGACCACTGTAGCTTTGTATAATGCCTTAAGTTCAAGTATCTATATTCCTCCTATTTTCTTTTTGTTTTTCAGTATGTTTTTGGCTATTTGGCACCCCTTGCCCATCCAAAAAAATTTCATAATGAAATTTTCCAATTCAGTAAAAAATGTTGTTGTAATTTTTATTGGGATTACATTAAATCTGTAAATCAATTTGGGTAGGACAGACATCTTAAGGATGTTTAGTCTTCCAATCCATGAACATGGAATATTCTTCCATTTGTTTAGCTCTTCTTTGATTTCATTTAATATGTTGTATAGTTTTTGGTGTACAAATCCTTTAGTTAAGTTTGTTCCTAGGTATTTGATTGTTTTAGTTCCTATTGTATATGAATTTTTTTCTTAATATCCTCCTCATTTTACTCATTATTGGTGTATAGAAATGCTACTGATTTTTTGAGATGATCTTATATCCTGCCACTTTACTGAACTAGTTTATCAGCTTTAGAAGCTTTGCTGCAGATTTCTCAGGGTTTTCTACTATAGAATCATATCATCTTCAAATAGTGAAATTTTTACCTCTTCCTTTCCAATTATAGATTCATTTTATATCTTTTTCTTGCCTAAGTGCTTAAACAAGTACTTCAAAAACAACTTTATATAAAAGCAATCACAGTGGGCATCCTTGTCTTGTTTCAGATCATAGCAGGAAACCCTTTAGCATTTCACCACTGAATATGACATTAGCTGGGGGGATTTCATATATACACATTATCATATTGAAAAAGTCTCCTTCTATTCTTATCATTTTTTTTTTAGTGAATTGATTCTTCCCTCCTTTATTCTTTTTTAATTTTAAAGAAGCTTTAGATTCCATAAATGATACACTTATAAAATAGGGAGAATCCCATGTTCCCCACCTCCTCCCACTCTTTTCCCAATAACACCTTTTATTAGTGTGGTACATTTTTTAAAATTGATGAACACATATTAAAGCATTGCTACAACCCATGGTCAATAGTTTACATTATATTTTACACTTTGGACCACACATTTTTATATTTTGCTAAAATACGTAATGGCTTGTATCTGTAATTACAATGGCATTCAGAACAATTCCAACCTCTGAAAAATGCCCCATGTTGTACCTATTCTTCCTTCTCCCTCCCCTCAGAACTTCTGGTGACCACTGCCTTTATTCCAATGTTACAAGATCTTCCATTGCTAGAATAATCATAAGTCTCCTTGAGTCCATGTTTACATTCCCCCCTCATGTCTGTTCATTCTTCAATCTTGAGGAATTTAGGATGGTGATACCTACTTTGTTTCTGATTGAGAGGGGGCTTAGATCCCATGGGGCAGATGGATGGAACTATCTTGCTTGCAGTAGCAGATACTCTTGGTCATGGTGTATAATTCATTTTATGTGTTTTTGAAAACAATTAGCAAGTATTTTGTTGAGGATTTTAGTTTCCAGGTTCATTAGAGAGATTGGTTTGTAGTTTTCCTTTCTTGTTGTGTCCTTATGTGGCCATGGTATTAGGGTGATTTTGGCATCATTGGGTGAGATAGACATTGTTCCCTCCACTTCTATTTTTGGAAGTGTTTAAGCATGGTTGGTGTTAGTTCTTTCCTGAATGATTGGTAGAAGTCACCTGTGAAGCCATCTGATCCTGGCCTCTTGTTAGTTGAGAGGTTTTGATGACTAATTCAGTCTTGTTACATGTGATTAGTCTATTTAGTTCATAAATTTATTTTTTCATCAATGTAGGCTGCTTGTGTGTTTCTAGAAATTTATCCTTTTCATGTAAGTTGTCCATCTGTTGGCATACAATTTTTCAAAGTATCATCTTATGATACTCTATTTCTGTGGGGTCAGTAGTGATACCCCTCGCTCATTTTTATTTTATGTATTTGCATCTTCTCTTTTTTTTCTCCGTTAGTCTAGCTAAGGGTTTGTCAATTTTATTAATCTTCTCAAACAAACAGATTTTGATTTTGTAATTTTTTCTAATTTTATTTATTCTCAATTTCATTTAGCTCTTCTTTAATGTTTTTATTTCCTTCTTTCTGCTTGCTTTGAGATTACTTTGCTGTTCTTATCAGTTCCTGCAAGTGTGCAGTTAGGCTTTTTGATTTTAACCCTTTTTCTTTTTTTAATATAGGCATTTATGATTATAAATTTCCCTCTTAGTTCTGCTTTTGCTGCATTCTATATATGTTAATATGTTGTTTTCTCATTTTAATTTGTTTCAAGGAAGTTACTGATTTCTTTTGAAGAAATATATGCACAGCAATGTTCATAGAACATTATTCACTATTGCCAAAAGTTGGAAGTAACCCAAGTATCCATAAACAAATGAATGGATAAGCAAATTGTGGTATTTACATACAATGGAACATTACTCAGCTGTAAGAAGGAATGCAGAATTAACACACAGGAGTACATGGATGAATCTTGAAGATCTTATGTGGAGAGAAGTAAGTCAGGCACTGAAGGACAAATATTACATGACTTCACTGATATGACTTAAGCAAATTGAGCAGAGCTAGAGTCTGGAAGACAGTTTCTCAGGAGACAGAAAGGGAGTAGAGTATGGTGAGCCGATGCTCAATTTGGGCAAAACCTATGATAAGGTGAATGGGTGTTTGGACAGTGGATGGGGGTGATGTTGATGCAGGGATGTGGGGGTCATAAATGCTGAAATTTGAGGAGTAAGGTGGGGGGGAATGAGTTGGACTATCCATGGAACAGGGAAGAGGATTGGAGGTAGAAACAAGGTGAATTCTGGGGATTTTTATGTCTGTGGTTAAAAATACAATGGTGGGCTTGCACCGCTCAACCCAATAGCATCCCTTCACCCCTGTCGTATCCCTTCACTGCACGACTACTCACTTCCACCTTATCATAGATTTCACCTGTGTGGGCATTGGCTTACAACCTTCTTCTCCCTTTCTATATCCTCTAAATCTATCTTCCGGACTCTATCTCTCTGAGTCAGCTCTATTTGCTTAATTCATATCAGAGAGGCCATGTAATATTTGTCCTTCAGTGCCTGGCTTGCTTCACTCAACATAAGGTCCTCAAGATTCATCCATGATATCCCATATGTTAGCACTGCATTCCTTCTTACGGCTGAGTAATAGTCCATTATATGTGTATACCACATTTTGTTTATCCATTCATCTGCTGAATGGCATTTGGGTTGATTCCAGCTTTTGGCAATAGTGAACAAAGCTGCTATGAACATTGGTGTGAATATATCTGTTCCTGGCCTTGTTTTCAGTACTTCTGGGTATAGACCCAGCAGTGAAATTGGGTCATATGGAAGATCTATAGTTAGTTTTCTGAGGAAACACCAAACTGTTCTCCACAATGGCTGGACCATTCTACAGTTCCACCAGCAATGGATGAGGGTTCCCATTCCTCCACATCCTCTCCAACATTTGTAATGCTCTGATTTTCTAACAGCTGCCAGTGTAATGGGTGTAAGGTGGTATCACATTGTAGCTATGATTTGCATTTCCCTATCAGCTAGTGATGTTGAGCATCTTTTCATGTGCTTTTTAGCCATTTGAATTTCCTCTTTGGAGAAGAGTCTGTTCAAATCACTTGCCCATTTTTTAATTGGGTTGATTGTCTTTTTATTTTTGAAATATAGGGTTTCTTTATATATGCTGGATATTTGGCTCCTATCAGATATATGGTTACCAAATATTTTCTCCCATTATGTAGGCTGTCTTTTCACTTTCTTGACAAACTCCTTTGAGGTGCAAAAGGTTTTAATTTTGAGGAGGTCCCATTTATCTATTTTTCCTTTCACTGCCCATGCTTTGGGAATGAAGTTCATGAAGCCATTTCCTATTACGAGGTCCTGTAGATGCTTTGCTAAATTATCTTCCAAGGTCTTTATGGTATTGGCTCTTCTTTATATATGTGTGTGTGTATTTTAAAAGATGCTTAGATTACATAAATGTTACATAAAAATTACAGGGATTTCCATGTTCCCCACCTCCCACACCTCCCATAACATCCCATATAAACAACTTTCATTAGTGTGGCACATCACCTGCAATGGATATACACAACCTGGGGCTTTGCCATCAAGCATGGGCCATAGTTCACATTGTAGATCACACTCTTTCCCACACAGTTCTGCATTTTATATGCTGATGTAAAATGGCCTATATCTGTCATTGTACTGTCACTCAGGATAATTCCCAAGTCCTGAAAAAGCACCTGTATAACAACTGCTTTTCCCTACCCTGCCCCAAAAACATCCAGTGGGCACTGGCTCCACCTACTGTTGTAATTCCTTCCATTGCTTGAATCAAATTATGTCTACAACAGAATACCATTAAGTCCACTCTAGTCCATAGCTCTTCCCCCAATCCTGAGGAGTTTGGGATCGTGATGTCCACTCCACCTCCAAGTGAGAGGGGGCCCATATCCCATGGATATGGTGGATG
>JAQZBX010066259.1:0-16144 GCA_029593785.1 Cabassous unicinctus
AAAAAAAAAAAAAAAGATTATACTGATAGAGTGGAGGATAGGTGGACTGGAGTGGGTCAGAATGGAAGCTTAGGAAAACGGTTAGGAGGCTATTGCCATAGTTCACATAGGTGATGATGAAGACTCGAGCTAAGGTACTAGAAGTGGAAATACAAAGAAAGGGACAAATCCAAAACATATTTACGAAGAACAACAGTGAGGACTTAAAGACTGATCGAACAAGAGGGTTATGGCATAAAAATAATGTCTTCCATATTTTCTTTCTAGAGTAACTTGGTTGTGGCTGTAAACCAGGGCAGTGCACATAAAAATAGAAGGTTTAGGAGTGATGGGGACAGGGATTGAAAGGGAAGAGGGTAGGAATATTGAATTCAGTTTTTTAAGTCTTATGCTGAGACACAGTTACCCATCATGGCCAAGTAACTATCACAATAAAAGAGTTCTTTAGGGGAAAAAATGGTTACAAAATGTATCCATAGGTTAAACCTGTTGGAATGATTTATAAAATTGTTGGATAAAAGTTAAGGACATTTTAGAGGATGTCTGTCAAAATTATGATTCTCAGTTGAGTAATCAGTAGTAGTTGTTGGTTTGTTTTTTTTTTTGATCTATTGAGGATATTTTTAGTGTTTGAAAAGAAAACTATTCATATATATAAAGGTGGGTACTACTCTTCATGCATCCTATCACTCCCATGTCCTCTTTCTCTACTACTTGGTCAAATTTCTTGAGTCATGTATACTGCTTTACCTCTGTAGCAGAGACTGCTATGAGCTCACCATATCAAACTGCCTTTTGCTTCTGAATATATAGCTGGACCACTTTCCAACAGTTCCTTAGAGTTAGGAGGGGAGTGACCAACTTCTGGCCTATGGAATATAGACAAATGTGATGTGTGCTACTTCTAGGCCTGGCACCTAAAAACACCTTCTCTGTGAGCCTATGCTTCTCTCTCCTCTATCTGTGTCCAGCTTCAGGGAATTCAGGAAAGAACTCCAAACCTGGAGGATGACTGAGTCCTACGAAAGAAGGCCTGTGGGCAAGTACCATCTACGTGCTGATATCTCCCAGCACTCCATCACTAACCTAGACCTTGCCTTTGTCTTCCAAACTTCTATATCCAATTGCTCACTGGCTATTTTTACTTAGAAGAGAATCAAAGACTGATTTTGTTTGTATTTGATTATTGCCAAGTTCTGACCTGGGCTGAAGGAATTTATTTTCTAACTCATTTAACTTGGTGAAATGGGCTGACTTGAATTGCATTTAGCATATTGCTAGTGACTTAATGAAATACTGTTTTTGAGAAAATACTGAGAAGATCTTGGCTTTATCTAATGTGTACTGAAAAATAAGTTCCAACTGAGCCTATTAGGTAAATTACTCAGTAATTGTTTTTAATCAAATATGGTTTACCAGTAAAACTAAGAGAGCAGATTTAGGGTTTTACGTATGAATTAGGCACTACAAATAAAGATTCTGTAAAGAACCCAATTTCTATTTCAAAACTTCTTCAAGTACATATTTTTTAAGCTTATTACATATCTCTATTAATTAACAATTACAACTAGCAGCACTTTTGGATCACACAAACAACTAAGAGCAAAAATTTTGAGCTATTAGATTTAAGGATTTCAAATCGGGATCTGGTTATGATTTTCATTTTGCTTTCAAATTAAGGTAAAACCAGTACGTACATAAGCTCCTAATTTTTGATAGAAAAAATTTTCTGAATTCTTCAGTTTGTACTTTTTGGAGGTAGATATTGATTTGAAAAGAGACCTGAATTAGGAATGAAATTCATGAAAAATAGATTCTAAACCTGATTCTTTATCCAGCTAGATGCTTGTCATTGGATGAATCATTTAACCTTCTGAAATCACTTTCTGGAAAAGAAAAAGTATTATAATATTTCATACTATGGTCCCATTTGACTATGAATATCTGTCAGTATATTCATTTTGGAAGTCAAATCCAAATATTATTAGAAGACAGGGACACTTTCTAAACAGAATGACTTTTTGTTGACCATATTGTTTTTGTTGTTATTGGCTGATTGATGAAAAAATGAATAATAAAATAGCATAAGATGGTTCTTCAGGGCCGTAACCCAAATCCTTAACCATAATCTATGCCAATGGAGGACTAATATTATTATAAGGAAACCAGATTACTATCTAAGGAAGCAGCGATGTAATCACATGTGGCTATTTAATGAAAAATTACTGGAGCACAGGTTAGGAAATCCAGTTCCCAAAGGCCAGCTGGGGTCCAGGTGCCAGCACTTGCGGTCAGTGTTTATACACAAAATGTTCTTCTTTATAATTCTTCACTTCCCTTACAAAAGAAAGGAATTCAAAGGGAAAATGATTTAAGCAAGGAGTAAATTTAAAGTGGATCTCTGTTTTTAACTTTGCATTGATTTGTGGTAGAACTTTATATAAGATTCTACTTTTATATATATTTAATAAGAGGAATAAGACTTAAATGCCATTATGATTAATTTAAAAATTGTATGGTGTTTTAAAATAATTTTATTAAAGCAGCTATATAAAACCTCTAACACACAGAATAGACATAATGCAGGCAACAACAATTGTCCCTTTATTATGCCTTATTTAGAAAACCCTGCTAAAGGATTTCATAGATTATCATGTAAAATGAAAACTCTCTCATAAATATCCTTAAGTTTTTCTTCAGGTTGGTTGGGGTAGAGAAAAGCTATTGTTATGGAATGGCTAATGGTAGGGTTTTGAGCTAGTGTACATTTTCCTAAGAACAACAGGGTGAAACATCAATATAGCAGATCAATATACAATGACAGTGAGACACATCTTTCCCCTACAACCAAAGTGAGGCAATAATTTATTATTTATTACATTGTGAAAGTAAAAAGGTGAATTAGTAGTAATATAATGATTCAAGAAGGTGAAGGATTGAGGCTTTAAAGCCTCCTATTGATTCTCTATCATGTCTGCTCTATTACAGCTCTTTTACTCTCACCTTAGGGAGTGTTTCAGACATCAGAGCAGAAAGTGAGCTTTCACCTCCTTTGTGTATTCATTTTAATGCCTTTAGCAGGATGTAGAACTGACAGAGTGGGAACGCACATTTAGGCTCCTTTTTTCCCTTGTTGCCCAGCCTTGCCTCACTGCTCTGTAGCTGTATTTGGAACAGGTCATAAGCAAAACTGTAAACTGGACAGATTTTTTTTGCGTCAGTTACTTCTACTCTTTCCCAGCAGATGACCAGTGAGCTCTTTCCTGCTGCCTAGATGCTAATATGTTAGCCCATGAGCTTCTTTACGGCAAGGGCCATTCTTTGTTTTATCCTTACTAGTCCAACAGTGACACTTTGTCACATAAATGGTAAAATGACAAACTGTTTCATCATAATCATTATGTGAGGAAAAATACATATATTCATATCAGAAGAGGACTGTGGGGAGGGAACCATACTTAACCTAAAAGAGAGAGTCACAAATGGACAATTTCAGGGAAGGGGAGAGAGGGACATGTGTGACTTCAAATCACATGATGCAAAATTTCCACATTATTTTGCTATATTTATAGCAGCCCCTGACTTGAGAAATTGCAACAAATTTCCAGATAAAAAGAAATTTACAACAGACTGTTTAGAAAATATATGGGCATATTTTGTGGGTAGCATATTATAAAAGATCAAAGAATAAGACCCTTTAATACCATGTGCCACCTTGAAAAGGTTTTGTGGTTACAGAGACACCATAAGCTTAATTCACTCTATGGCTCTCCCAAATGTTTCAGCAGATACTTTGCATGAACTTGCTTTACAGGCCCTGATTCCTGACTCAGGTTAGTCACTAGTTTCTGCTCACATTATTCTTCCACTCCAGTTTCGATTTCACTCCTGATGTCTGTTGCCCAGTTCCTGATTGGGTCAAACTCCTAAAATTGGTCTAGCCCTGCCAGCTCTGGTTTTGCATTTAGTCCAAGTGACCGCTGAAGCAGCTCTCTT
The DNA here is from genome assembly GCA_029593785.1 of Cabassous unicinctus. Taxonomy (NCBI): domain Eukaryota; kingdom Metazoa; phylum Chordata; class Mammalia; order Cingulata; family Chlamyphoridae; genus Cabassous; species Cabassous unicinctus. The sequence goes on from JAQZBX010066259.1 coordinate 3,997, forward strand.
CTGCCCCCTTCTGTCACAAATCTGCATGTGCATCCATTGCATACTAACATTAAATATCTGTAAAGGGCCAAGTATTGTTCTAGGTGCTTGGGATATATCAGTAAATGACACAGAAGCAAAATCGCTGCACTGATGGGGCTTGCAAACAGGAGCTTCATCTCAGGCTGCACCTAGTGCTCACACTCTGAAGGGACCATTTGGAGATTTTTGCAGCACATGCTTTAAGTAGTATAATTTATAAAGGAGCTTTGTTCTAAAACAGCTCCTACCATACTGGTTTAGATGCTGTTTTTTCCTTTCTTGGAGGCTGTTCGAGGCAGCAGTGAGAAAGCCTACAGCATTGCTGTCCCACCTATGACACAGCCTCACGGCATACTCATGCGCCCACTGATGTCCCATGTTTTCTCACACATAGTTAAATTATTTACTTCAATCAATAAGTGCCACTCTTAGGTCAGATTCCCCAGGACAGAGGCGGAGACAGGAATTCAGGGGCATGTACTTAACTGGGGTATTGCTCTCAGGAAAAACCCTACAAGGTAACAAGGGAAGCATTTTAGGGAAGGGGAAGGAGGAAAAAGGACGTGGCCTCAGGTCAAGTCTAGCCTTGATCTGATCCAAGGAAAGGCTCTGGAATATAAATTGTACCTTAGAGATTTCCCACCTCTCGTTCCCACCACGTAGTTCTGATGGCAGAGGACAATTCCCCCAAGAAGGGGGTACTTGTCAATATGCGGCCAGTAATCACAGAAGTGGGGGATAGACGCACCAGCCAGGTAAAGGGGATCTGAGTGGGACACCAAAGTGCCTTTTACAGTGCATCAGGCAGATAAGTAATTTCTTATTCCATGAGGGCCATGAGAATCCCAGCGTGTGAAAATATTGATGCCCTTAAAGAAATTTCTATAGCTGAATGATTGAAGATTTTTTTTTTGAGTATCTGTTGAGTTCCAGACATCATTATGGGATTAGCACACTGAAGAGCATGACACAATTGCTACCATTACTCAGCACAGAGTGAAGGGAATGAGACAAGGGAATAGAGATGTCAAGGCAGTGCGATATGACTCTGGCAGAGCTATGTACAGTCCACTGCAGGAGCCCATGTGGGAGAAATATTCAACTCCAGCTGATGGCAGTGGAGAGGCTCAGGGAAAGAGAGCTTCCTGGATGATGTGGCATCCCAGCCAAATCAGCTGCCCCCACCCCTAAGGCAAAGTCTTCCTTACTATCAGCTAAATTGTTTCCTATACAAAATGGAAAGTTTAAGCTTCTATTTCATTGTTTTATCATGGACAGAGAAGCCTTCTAGACATGAGCCCAAAATGTTGTCATTCCTATGTACAGCCACATGCCAGGGGCAAACTGGGACCTAAAGCTTTTCAAACATCCAAACCCAAAGCTTTTGTGTTAACTCCTTCCCTGAAAAAAATAGGGGCCCCTCATCCTACATTTACCTTTCTAGTGAAGGACTTTCACAGTAAGTCCAAGTCAATTTCCTGTCTCAGGAAGTCTACCCACAGTGATGCCATGAGGTCACGATAGTTATCTGTCCAAGCTTATTTATTCTTAGTTCAAGATCTGGTGAGGCACCCTTCTTATGGTCAGTGGTGGTGGGAGGTGGAGGGTAGGGCGAAAGCCATGGGTAGAAGGAGAGCTACTCAGGAGGAACAAAGTTACAGGGTTTAGCAAATATTTGAGTGTGTCAGCGAGAAACAGGGAAGATCCAGAGAAGAATCCAAGTCTTGGATGATCAGGGCAGGCTGTTGGGTTCAGTGTTGAATAAGTTGAATTTGAGGAAGAGGTTGTTTATCCAAGTGAAAAAATTCATTAAGCTGATGAATGACAGCTCTCTAGGTTTTTTTTCTTTTTTAATTTTAAGGGCACTGCATGTTTGTTTTTACTTAAGGGGAGATAATTAAGTATTTTTTTTATTGGATTATAAGGCGTATGAGCTGAATCTTTAATATTTTTCATCATTCTATACACAAATAAGCATCATGCTAGGCACCATCTATTCCTTAACTCCAAGACATGTTTTAAATATAAATAATGTTTACGCTATTTCATGCTTAGTACATTTTGCCCAATTCTTAAGTTTTCTTTACACTTTAAAGAGAAAGAAGTATTTTTAAATCTCCCTCATTTCCATTCTTTTTTTCCATATCCTCACAATATAAGCCCTCTAAAACAAGCAATCCATTTGTAATTTATATCCTTTTCTATTTCTTATATAATACTCACTCTTTTGAATCAGTGAGAGGAGAAATAGTCTCTGTTATCGGCCTTTTTCTTTTTAATAAGGTTGAGAATTATACATAGAAAGATTTTTCTCCCAACCTCTTAGGAAACAATGCCATAATTGTATTTATTCTGAAGTTGTAAATATGACATTAATTTACAACTTTGCACTCATTTTTGCCTTTCAAATGACTTCACTTCATACCACTTTAGCAGATGAAGAACTTACTAACATGGTACAGTATAACAACCATTTATTTATTGGATAAGTCTTGGTTATTTTATTCTATTTTAAAGATGTCCTTTTAAAAAATCATATGTCTAAGAAAGCTGTTATTTTTATATATTTTACATTATATTTTGGTTTGACTATTTAAATCAAGATTGTATGGATAATGCTACATTTTAATATGCTTTGACTTTAATGAATGAATCCTAAAAATGAAAGTTTTAACGGAAGCAAACATTGAGTTTAATGAAGTCCTAGTTGAATATGACAACAGAACACCACAAAGCATATCCACTTAACTTCCTTAGCACCAAAGTAGCTGACTGAAAAACTGAAGAGAATGCTTCATTCAGAGCTTTGATAAGAGAATCCATTCAGTGAAGGGCCCAGTGCTAGTCAATATAACTAATGTCTCATTATAGTGACATATTAGAGAAATGTTCTGCTTTTTAGATTAGGCATTTAATATGAAAAGAGAAGCAAGTCAAACATTGGTTCCTAACAAGATCCCTGTATCTCTATTTTGTTACAGAATGACTGAATTATTTTTCCATATCTTCATGGAACAAGCAGTGTTTATTGAAGCATTAAACATGATACCCAGAAATGTTATTGACTTGCTGTTTTTCTATCAAAGTTCTAAACTAACAATTCGTGTCTTTAACTGATGTTTGTCATCAACGTATAACACAAAAAAATACATCCAATTTTATCCTTAAGTCACTGATGCTTGTAATTGTTAAAATTCTGTGCTATGAAACTGAGACTACAAGGTTAGTAATAGAAGAAAAGTAGGGAGAAAAGCAAGCAAAGGACATCATGATCAATAGGATCAAGCAGGTAAGGATGGGAGAAATTCTGTTTTCTCTTAAATAAGTCTTATTTCTCTGCTAATAACATTCCAAAATTATGCTTTGGGAAAAATTTAGTACACTAAGAAGTATTTTCAAAAAAATTATATATATTGGCCTTTTGATTCCACCCTTTAAAACTAATATTGCACAAAAGTTACTTTTACAGCACACATACTTCCCAGACATCCACAGTCTTTTAACTAGATTTCATAACTGAAATTGCCAAGTAGCTATGACCACAAATAGCACTTTATACTTTTCTTGTTATTTAAAGCTATGGAAAAGCAACAGCCAGATCTAAGATTCCAAGTGGATTTAAAAGCAACAATTATTCAAAAGAAAGATTTTGAAATCTATGACAGTTAAATTATACTCATAAAAAAAATAACCTTGACAAAGACTCAAACTTGGCAGAATTTTGAGTGGAGGTTTATATCAGTTACAAGGTAAAAAATCATCTACTTCTGCTAAAGCTGCCCACAGAGAGAAGCTGACAATTAAAAAGGCATCCTGACCTATTTTAGTTAATCTTACCAATAAAGACGATGAGCAACCTGGATGCTTTGCAGTGAGCGGTGTAATAGGAGTTGCACTAAAGGACTTTCAAGGTTCCATTCAAACTTGACAGCCTGAAATAAGAGATATTAGTTTACACTTTTATTTTTGCAGTATCAAAACTGTAGGGAAACCCGAGTCTTGAAAAAGACCAGGGAAAATAGAATGTGCATTTTAATAAAATGTTAATAATATATTCAATAAGTTTATAAGCAGCACACACAATTCCACAGTTTGGATTTGTTTAGTCTGGTTTCCTTTCCTCATTTATGCTTTAGGATTGCAAGGACAATAAAAAAGGGAGGATGGCTGGTAGAATTCAAGTAATGCCCAGGAGAATCCTGGCACATACACATGGAAAAACAAAAAACAAAAAGTATCATGAACAGTCTCCCTGGATTATAAAAATATGGCATTGATAAGCAATAGGTATTTCTATGCACTGGAAGAAGATATTAATGTAGACTCAAAGCCTTAACAGAAATCAACTGGGATATCACTATCAACCTACAGACTTTGAAGCTTTACATAAAGGTGTCAAAATCGATTGTTGTCACCACAATCCTTTCCTGTATCCCTTCCCTCATCTCCACTGTGAACAACATTTCAAAGTTTTCTAGGATACACAGGCTGCTGAAAAACACAGGTAGCAATGTCACAGATATCCTTAGGGGTCTTCTTCAGCCCTACACCTGCACTGTGGGGACTTTGCTTTCAGCTGTCAGTGCCTCAGCCTCCATTATCTTCTCAGAGATCTCAATATGTTGTGAAAATGAAAAACAGGTTTTCCTTATAAACCTCTCTCTCTCTCTCTCTCTCTCTCACACACACACACACACATAAACACACACACAGACACACAGTTGAATCCAGATTTTATATCACAGTACAGACAGCAGATAAAAGCGGGTACCACATTCATCAACACACTCACCTGCAGAAACATCTCAATATGCTAACCACCCTCGAACATGGGAAAGTTTATGTTCCTAAGGTGTGAGAGTGCTGAAGATGATTACAGTGAATTTACATCAACTCTTGATGCAACCTGAATGCATGAAGACAATAAAGCATGTTGCCTTAAACTACACATCCTTCTCCTTTCACTTACTTGCTTATGATGGACTAACTAGGTCACAGGTTTTGTTTATACCCTAAAAGTGAGCATATCATATGAGCAGGAGCTACGTCCAGAATTTACTTCCATGCTTATTATTTTAGATTTCTGAATCATTATTTCTTCCTGAGCCTGGTAACTATTTGTCACCCTTGAATTGCTGTGTTAAAAGTACTTGCTTGAGAACATAGGCAAGGAAAAGAAATAAAAGGTATCCAAATTGAAAGGAAGAAGTAAAAATTTCACTATTGGCAGATGACATGATCATATACATAGAAATCCCTGAAAATTTTATAACAAAACTTCTGGAGTTGATAAACAAGTTCAGTAAAGTGGCATTGGATGTAAGATCAACACACACAAATCAGCAGCACTTCACTTTGTGTGTGACAGGTACCCTTTTATTTTGCTGTATCCTGTGCTTTTTCTGTGGGACCATTCTATGAGGAACAAAAAGCACTATAATTCCAATCTGCATGTATTTAACTAACCCTTCCCTGAGGTTTGTGTATGTTGGATATTGTGGTGTTTTAGATCATTGAGTGTACAGAAAAAATAATTTAAACAGTATTGCTGTTCTTCAGTTTTCTTTGTGGAATTTGAAATTACTCAAATTGAAAATAAATTACTGGACTGTGGACATTAAAAATCAGTAGCATTTCTGTACACTAATAATGAGCAATCTGAAGAGGAAATGAAGAAAAAATTCCATTTACAATAGAAATGGAACTAAAAGAATCAAATATCTAGGTATAAATTCAACTAAAGATGTAAAGGACTTGCACACAGAAAACTTCACAACACTGTTAAAGGAAATCAAAGAAGACCTAAATTAATGGAAGAATATTTTATGTTCATGGATTGGAAGACTAAACATCATTAAGATGTTTAGTCCTACCCAAATTGATTTACAGATTTAATGTAATGTCAATAAAAATTAAAACAGCATTTTTTACTGAATTGGAAAAGCCAACTATGAAATTTATTTGGAAGAGCAAGGGGCCCCCAAATAGTCAAAAACATATTGAAAAAGAAAAATGAGACTGGAGGAATCACACTACCTGACTTTAAAGCATACTACAAACCTACAGTGGTCAAAATTGCATGGTATTGGCAAAAGGATAGACATACTGACCAATAGAACCTAATTGAGAGTTCTGATATAGATCCTCACATGTACAGTCAACGGATATTCAACAAGGCCACCAAGCCCACTCAACTGGGACAGAATGACCTTTTCAAAAAATGGTGCTGGGAGAACTGGATATCCATATTGAAAAGAATGAGGGAGAATCACCATCTCATGCCCTAGAAAAAATTTAACTCAAGAAGGATCAAAGTTCTACATATAAAAGCCAAGATCATAAAACTCATAGAAGATAATATAGGGAAGCATCTATGAGATCTTGTATTAAGAAATGGTTCCATAAACTTTTAGCCCCAATTGTGAGCAATGAAAGAAAAAAAGATACACAGGACCTCCTCAAAATTAAAAACTTTTGTGTTTCAAAGAAGTTTATCAAGAAAGTAAAAGGCAGCCTACTCAATGGGAGAAAATATTTGGGAACTTCTTATCTGATAAAGGCCTAATACCCAGCATATATAAAGGAATCCTACACCTCGAAAATAAAACGACAAACAACCATTTAAAAAAATGGGCACAAGATTTGAATAGACACTTTTCCAAAGAGGAAATACAAATGGCTAAAAAGCACATGAAAAGATGCTCAACATCACCAGCTATTAGGGAAATGCAAAACAAAACTACAATGAGATATCATCTTAAACTTATTAGTCTGGTGTCTATTAAAAAAACAGAGGACTACAAGTGTTGGAGACGATGTGAAGGACAGGGAACCCTCATCCACTGCTGGTGGGAATGTAGAATGGTGCAGCCATTGTGGAGGACAGTTTGGCAGTTCCTCAGGAAACTAAATATAGAACTGCCATATGATCCAGCAATCCCACTGCTGGATATATACTCAGTGAATTGAAAGCAGGGAAACAAACAGATATATGTACACCAATATTCATGGTGGTATTATTCACTATTGCCAAAGGTTAGAAGCAACTCAAGTATCCATCAACAGATGAATATATAAGAAAAATGTGGTATAAACATACAATGGAGTATTACTTAGCTGTAAGAAGGAATGAAGTTTTGACACACAACAACATGGATGAATCTTGAATACCTCAGGTTGAGTGAAGCAAGACAGTCACTAAAGAACAAATATTGCATGACCTTACTGATATGACCTAAGCATATTGAGCATATTCACAGAGCTAGAGTCTGGAAGATAGGTTACCAGGAGACAGAAAGGGAGTAGAGAGCAGTGAGCCAAAGCTCAATCTGGGCAGAACCCCTGATAAGGTGGAAGGGGGTGGTTTGGCAATGGATGGCGGAGATAGTGGTACAGGAATGCGAGTGGGGTTGATGATGCCAGACTGTGAGTGTGAGCAGGGTGGAAGCGGGGTTAGTTGGACTATCCATGGAACTGTGAGAAGAGGTGGAGGAAGGAACAGGTGAACTCTGGGGATTTGTAGGTCTGTGGTTAAAACTACAATGGTGGGAAAGTTCTTTTGGCAAATATGGCAGGGAAGGGTCACTGGTGCTGGGCATTGGTAGTGGGGGGATATGTGGGAAAGGGTGCACCTGCAGCAGGCTTCTCTGGAATATGTATGTGTTCGTCTTGTCATAGGGTGTTGTTATCTCAGTGGGTGGAGACACACATAATAAATAAGAAAATATCAAACTCCCATCCTGGGGAGTCCTGCTACATTCTCAAATAGAGGGGCAAGAATCTCTCGAGTACATAAGCAGTACCTAATACAATAAAACAGACCAGTATGGTAAGCCCTCAATATATTTTTTTAAATGTACTGGAACATATAAAAAATTTTTTTAATCAAACAATATGTTACAAAATATATTTGGTTCATAGTAATGCAATCATACAGTATTTGTCCTTTTGTGTTTGGCTTGCTTCGCTCAACACAATGTCCTCCAGGTTAAGCATGGACAACATGGCTGAAGCCCTCAATATTAATGCATGTAAATATGAACCTTATTCTTCAAAATCTGAAACTTAGTGGTTGCCATAGATTTCAAGGGGTGGGGAAGGGAAGAATGGGTGGAACACAGGGAATTTTGGGGGCATTGGAATTGTTCTGTATGATTGTATAAGGACATTTGGAGGGCACTGGAATTGTTCTGAATGATCTTACAGTGATGAATACAGGCTATTACACATTTTGTCAGAACCTATAAAAGTGTAGGGTGCAAAAATTAAACCATAATGTAAATGACTGACCATAGTTAGTAGCAATGCTTTGATATTTGTTCATCAGTTGTAACAAATGTACTATACTCATGTAGGATTTATTGGTAGGGGAGGACTGGGGGGTAGGAGGGAGGATATGGGAATCGCTTATATTTTCTATGGGACGTTTCTGTAACCGAAAGCTTCTTGGAAAATAAAGTGAAAAAAATAAGAAACTGGGGAAACATACAAAAGAAATTGTCAATATACATAAAAGATAACAGATCTTACAGTGATGAAAGGCACAATGAAAAAAATTTTGTCATTTCATTTCATTTCAATTATTTTTTGGCTACCTTGCTCCCAAACTCCCTGCTTCACACTGTCCACTGCTATAATTTCCCTCTAACACCAGCCTCATCATGCAGAATGTGGGCATATTTTCTGTACACACCTCGTTTTTATGAACTCTCTGTTCTTGGAACCTACACACATGGTTATGACCTGTGTCTTGCTGTAACTTCTTTGTCTGTATTTTATTTGACTCCTAACTATGAACTATAGCTTCTGTTTTCATTATAGCCCTAGAATTCTTTCTTATTGATCTAATATAGTCTGCAAAATTCTAATGTCATTATGCATAACAAAATAATTAACAAAATAGGATTTTTTAATGTATCAGAAAGTGATTAAGTCGGGGTGGGGTATGGAAATCTAAGTACAAACTCAACAATGATAGTTTTGAAAATTTTTTCCAGTTTTTACCTATATTCTAAAGACATCATATGTTTCCTTTATCTCAGAAATTATCATCTCCATTTGCATTTAGGGCACAGTTGTAACTTTACCTAATTTTATCTTCTGGTACATGCAATGTGGGATTCTGTGTACCCCTTGTCCTATGAAACTGAATTTGCAGATATATGGGTCTCAGAAATATTCCTGTTACTAAGTACTTTGACTTAGATTGAGGCTTTCAAATGGATTTAATCTTCACAAACTTTTGTAAAAAACTTATTGTTATTCTTTATGTGGGGTTAGATATAGAACATTGCCCAAACTGATGAGCCATGAGACGAATAATGATTCTACAAGTCAGATTAATCTTTATTTTTTTCCCCATTATACTGGGAATTCTAGGGTAGTCACAACTATGAGGACTGGCAGAAGTGATTGTATAGCACAGCTATTTCTTAACCAGCTCTCTCTCTTTAGCAGGCTTTCAGAGTAATGCCTATTCTACATGCATAGTAATGTGGTATTCAAGTCTAATAGTAGAGGCTTCCCCCATCAGATCCAGCATCTCCTATCAATATTCAAAAAATGGAGCTACCTATCATTTAAAAACACCTTGTGACTATATCCTGACCTTTTTGATAAGAAAACATCTGAGTTTCAAAAACAAAAACAAAAGCATACAAATCTAAAGACCTCTACTTTGGATCTATTCCAAAATCTTCTGTGCTTTGAAACTTCAGACAGTTACATGATCATTTATAAAATGTATAATTTAATGTTTATCTTTGATCATATTCAGGATGCACACAACCACGTGGATGAAGTAGTAGTGTTATATAAGTTTTGGAAGTTGAGGGATCTGTGGATAAATGTACGTAACATTGCAATAAAATTTTTTTGATAAGGAGAGGAAGATCATAAGTTCATATGAATATGATACACAGTTTCACTTCATCATATTTGTACTCTGCTCCTGAAGCTGGGGCTTCAAAACACTTTTATGTATTGTATGTATGTATACATACTTTTATGTATTGGATTTCTCATAGTGAAAGAAGTTTCACATACACATATAGAATGTAATGGCTGTTCCTATGTGCATTAAAGAGGAATTAATGAAATATGTTCAGTAAAAGCATAAGTATTTTGAATTTGGGGGTTCATTATTAATATGATTGTCCAGTCCATGGGAAAGATAACAGGGTATACAATGATGTAGAAAGTTTTTCTAGGAGTTTATACATAGGTGAGAGTGCTTGGTGTATTTCCTTGTAGGAGTGGCAGATCTTTTTCTTCCAGATAATTCTGGAAAGTACTTCGTGGTCTCCAGGAAAGTGAATCGGAAGCAATGATTAATTAGTTTATAAAGTAATCTAATCTCTAAATAAAAAATATAGTTTGTATGTCATTTCACTTCTCTCAAATCATATTAAAAAACACAAATACCTAGCAAAGTTAGCTCCTTCTACATGTGATCAATTAAATTTATGCAGTAAAACATTTTAAACTATTATTGGTAAGCATTTTAAACATTTAAACTAAATAATCACCTTATACCAATATAAAATAAATTAGGATATGTGCTGTAGCTTTAGACAAAGTTTTAAGCACAGATTTATCACAACCGTATTGTCTCTCTCAGCAGTATATTCAACTTATGCTAGCACAAGCATACACTGTATTTTGTTTTAGTCCCAGTCTTTGTCTTTGTTCATATTTTCAGATAATTTTATATTATTTTCTAAAATTATCCCAACATTCTGATATTTGTTGTTATCCCTAAACTCCACTATATGGTGGCAGAGTTTGGGTATTAGAAATTACTTTTCTAAGACTTATCATCAATATTAGAATCCCCTTGGAAAGGCACACACACAAAAAAACCCTCATAAAATATGAAGAGTTGCCTAGCAAATAGTTATTTTCTACTTAACATTTATTTGATTAATTTTTTACTCTTTTACATATACAGTCAGATGAAAAGATTTCATTACAAACATTGTTATGTTTTCCCTGTGGCAATTAATAAGCGAAGTTGGTTTAAATATTTTCCTTTTTGTCCTGTTATATATTCTTTTTTTGGCAATTCTACCAATTTTGACTAGAAATTGACTGCATTACCCATATTGACATATGAGCTATAATTTAGTCCCTTAGCTTGTCAAGTTGCAATTTAACATTTATGTAGCCTATTGATGATTCATTGGGAAATATTTAGAGAATTAGTATAGCTCTGGAATCCTTCGGCAATTCTGCTGTTCTTACCTGAACTAGCTGTGGGAGATAGTCCAGTAGTTCATCATTCAAGAGGTTATCTAATTGTTGAACTGCTGTTTTACGGATTTCTTGATCTGGAAAACTAATACAAAGAAAATATGTCTATTAAGCTGTTAATGGTATGGGATAATGCATGAGAAATATTGGAAGAACAGAAAATGAAATCCAGCCCCACTTCATAAGGTCAAATAATAATCCTACAATCAATTAAGATGATCATGAGCACCAAATAAAATAATTTTTCCATATTCTATATGCTTATAGAAAGCCATAGAAAGCTCTTTCCACTAGGTGTTTTTTTCCTCTTTATTTGTAAGAGGCTTTAGATTACATAAATATTACATAGAAAATATAGGGATTCCCATATACCCCACCTCATACCCACACTTTTCCCCATTAACAACATCCTTCATTAGTGTGGTACATTTGTTACAATTCATGAACACATATTGAAGCATTGTTACTAACCATGGTCTATAGCTTACATTATGGTTTACACTTTGCACTGCACAATTTTATAGGTTTTGACAAAATTGTATAATGGCCTCTATCCATCAATACAATATCATGCAGAACAATTCCAATGTCCTAAAAATCCACTAGGTGTTTTTTAAACCTTACAATAAATAAACAAAAATCATTGAATAAAGCTAAATATTACGAAACTGTGAAGTTCTTGAGGTAACTGTTCCTTATTCATTTTTTTTTTTTAAGATTTATTTATTTATTTATTTATCCCCTCCTTGCTGCTTGTATTTGCTGTGTCCATTTGCTGTGTTTTTTCTGTGTCTGCTTATCTCCCCCTTGCTGTGAGATCTTGCTGCATCAGCCCACCGCACCGCGCGGGCCAGCCTGCCCTCACAAGGAGGCCCCG
>JAQZBX010066260.1:0-16154 GCA_029593785.1 Cabassous unicinctus
CTGTGAGGATCACAGAAGTGGGATCAGGGCCATTTGGGAAAGAAATTCCAGTGTCCTGATACCCCAGCATGACTTGGGGACACTCAGCCTCCAGATGAACAAGAATCATAGCCTGTGGACCAGACTACTTGCCAGGTGTGGAAGGGCGTGGTGGAAGGGGGGACAGAAGGGGCCATGAGGGCCCAAGGAAGGGGTCCTTGGTGCCCAGATCTAAGAGTCTGGGATGGGGCCTGAGGGTGTCATGCCAGCAGTCTCCCCCAGGTATTTCAGAGGCAGATGACCCACCACGCATGCATACTTGGAGAGAGACAACCCCTGCCAGAGAATCAGAGCTCAAGAAGAGTAGCTTTCTCCCTGTCTTGCCTAACAGTTCTCAATACTATTCAGAGCTTGGAAGCCACACTTGGAATGTCAAACCAGGAATTTGTCATGCTTTAGCAGATGGATCATGTTTGGGGGGCTTGAAAGGCGAACACTTAGAACCTGCAAGCAGTTTATCCTAAGAGACAATGGCTGTGGGCTTTGAGAAACTTAGAGAGAGCTTTAGTCTGGCCAGACCGCCTACTTCTCGGAGCTCTTTCTGCCAGATCACTATCGTCACATGTGCTCTTAGAAATAAAAGAGAAACCACACACTCGCGGGCACTGCTCCCGATGGCACATCCTGCCTTGGCTTCAGGATTTTGAGGAAATAGCGTTTACTGAGTTCTTTCTACATGCCCAAGCGCCGAGCTGACTCCTGTCATCTCCCACACTGCCTCTGAGGCAGGCTCCATCCTTTTGTGAGGAAACCGAGATACAGAAAGTGGCCCCTGGCCCAGGCTCACGCAGCAGTCGTTGGAGTCGAGACTTGAACCAGGCAGCCTGGACTAGCTCTCATGTTCCCTGAGCCGCTATCCTAAACTGCCTCTTTACAACACACACTTGAAAACGTGGTGCAGATTTCAATGTAAGGCTTCATGACTCCCCACGGGCTTTTCTTTTCCTTGAGTTCAGAGGAGAGGACACTATAAATACTAATGTGTGTTATAGCCAGAGAAGACCCTAAAGGCAAATCAAGACGCTCAGAAATGCCACGGCACAACGCTTTCTACTTGGGCTTATGGAGCCAGGGATATGGTTAAGCATTTAAGGGGGTGAATGAATTTCTGTACTTGGGCCAACAGTGCTCATGGACCATGGATTTTGGGGACCTGCCATAGGCAAACATGCCTGAGCAACCAAATTGGCTGCTCTTTACGTGGTCAGAAAAAAAAAGGCTGAACTTCGCAGGGCAGTTGATTGGTGATTCTCAGCCTAAATATTTGAAGAAATTGTAATAAAAATCCCCAGTCTACTCCAACCACAATCCATTCGCCAGAGATCGCAAACTAGCAACCGGGCTGAAAGAAGCAGCAGACACAATTTATTGACTCACTCATTGTTAGTGTGTTTTCTTTACTATTCATTAATTTTCTTTTTGAATTGATTGCCAGCTTTTAAAAATCAGGAGATTTCTCACAGAAAAATATTTCCTGGTTTCTTTTTAAGTTTTGAAAGACCTGGCATCATGGGCTCCATGTTCCTGCTTGGCAGAAATGAGCTGAAGTGAGCAGTGGGTCCCCCTTTAAATGGGGCGTGTGTGCTCCATTTTGCCACAATCAGCATCACTCACTGTGGTCCTACAGGCACTCGCCGCTGCCGCCACCACCACCGCCTTTTACTATTTTCTTTACCTCTCTTCCCTCTGTGAGCATTTGCATTTAATCGTTACTGATTTCATCCATTTTCCTGTTGTTCAAAGTCCCTTGTAAATTATGGTATGTATTTTTGCTCATAGAAACCTTGCTTCATCAGCCTACACTAGCCCAGAAAACAGTAATTGCTTGGGAATCTTTACTAGGTCACAAAAATAACCCTGTGCCTGCCCAATCTTCAGTCCCTGAGTGCTTTATCCAGGATGGCAGCAGGTTGCTTTTTGCCTGCCAACTCCAACATATGGTGGTAGATGCCCGGGGCCCTATGTTGTCCAGGATTCTGAGGCTAGCTAGGCTGGCCTGGAAAGCCAGGCACGACTGACGGGGATGTCTACACTGCCACCCATCAGAGGTCGTCAGCCCCACGCTTCCATCACCATTTCCTTTTTCTTTGTTTTTACACTTCTTCTCTGCCTCCAATTAGTCTATCATTTCAGCTACAGCTGGGGTCAACTCTCATTTCTCAGCTGCAGCTAACAGCGTTGGCGAACATCTTCTCATTAGGTTTCCAAAAAAGAAAGTTGAGTGACTTTCTAACCTTAATTGAAGAACGTGAGAAAATTTCCCTCTTACAGAGTGTTCCTTTTCAAAATCAAAGCCACAGCAATCCTCTAGGACGGCTCCGAGGAGATGCAGCTCCCTCTAACCCAGGATGAGCCGTGCTGGCATTGGGCTTTCCGCCTAGAGGTGAGAAGAGCTCCTCTGCCCACTTTGTTCAATTATCTTATTCCGATTACTCTGGGTCTAACCTCAGGCCCCAGATGGTTTTCACCACCTGTCCCAAAGAGCCAAGAAAATTCTCATATTTGCAGGACCCAGCTGGCTGCACCCTAGCATTCGCAGGATGGTCCTGGGTCCTGAAAAAATCAGCTTTCCTAACCTTCCTTGTCCACAGAAGCCACACCAGTCATAAAGAGTAAGCCATGGTGAAGAGGTTCTTTTCCTGGGAGTGATGGGTTGACTATGAGTGAGAAGGATCACTTTTGCAGCCTGAGACTGCAAAAGTTGTCAGAAGCCCCTAGGAGCCTCAAAAGCCTTGTTTGCTCTTTTTTTCTACATACTTTCCCTTCTATGCAATGCTTGCTATTGTCATGTAACATGCACTGACCATTTTTACCTCCCCAATGCCAGATTCTGCAGACAGTAGAAGCACAATACAACAGAGTGATCACTTCCAGCAGCCCCTGCCCAGCCCCAGGGGTCATGGAAGTAAGCTCTAACATCGCCACTGCTCCTGGGTGGTGGCCAGAAGTTAAGATGTGTGACGGCCCATACATCAGATGGGAAGAGTTAGCCAGCTGGGAAGTGGAAGTACCCTAATAATCAACTTCCACAGATTGCTTGAGTTTAAAGACAATGTGAAAACACATACGCATATTAAAGTGTCTGGAAAACGGCTTATCTGGAAAATAAAAAGAACATTTGTCAAAAGAAGGGTGGGCATATAAAGAAATAAGTCTAATATTCTGCTCATGGAAGTTTTAAAGTTATTTAGCCTGGGGGAAATTACATGCCCAAATCCTACGTGTACAACTCAATCCATTTTTTACAAAACTTATATAATTACCATGTGTATTGAGATTCAGAATGTTACCAGCACCCCAGAAACTTCCCTCTTGCTCCAGTCCAACCACTAGCACCTCTACCCCAAAGTAATCACTAATCTGAGTTCAGTCTTGCTGCTTGGGAACTTTGTGAAAGTGGGAATCGCGCAGTCTTTACTCGTTTGTGTCTGTCATTCATTCATTTTATGTCTCCATAATGGTTAACATTTTTCATTGCGATATAGTATTTGAATATACCACAATTTGTTTAGCCTTTCTACGGCTGATGGACCATTGAGTTGTTTCCAGCTTTTGACTGTTTCAAGCAGTGCTTCTAGGAACTCTTGTACCAGGGACAAACCCGTGAAGAGTTAAGAGTTACTGCATCTAAGTTGTGAATTCAATACAAGCAATGAAGAGGAAACATCTCCCTAGTAAGCTTCTCTTGCTTCTGGGTGAATCTACTAAATAATGACACCCCGGGATGGGATGTTTTCTGCACCTTCAGCAAGTTCTGTGCTGAGACCTTTTTAGTGATCATGTGGGCGCTGGTCAAAAAGTTATTCTACAGGGGACGGATGTGGCTGAAATGGTTGGGCGTCCATCTGCCATATGGAGGGACCTGGGTTCGATCCCCGGGACCTCCCGGTAAAATAAAAATATATATATAGAAGGCGCATGGGCTGCCAGGCTCTGTGTGCTGGTGAGCCGCCAGGCCCCGGGAGCCATGCAGCAAGATGATGACGTAAAAGGAGAGAGACAAGACAAGATGCTCCGAAAGCTCCAAAAACCAGGAGCCGAGGTGGCGCAGATGGCTAAAACACCTCTCTCCTACATCGGAGGTCTTCAGGATCAAATCCTGGTGAAGACTAGAGGAGGAGGATGAGAAGAGATGAAACAGACACAGAGAATTGCCCAGCGAATGGACACCAAAAAACAGCAAATGGGGAAGGGGGCGTTTAAAATGGATCAAGTAAATAAATAAATCTTAAAAAAAAAAAAGTTATTCTACAAAGGAAAGGCTTCCCCAAGCTCTCAGCTTTCCTTGTCAGGAGCACAAAGCATTACCAGTACGTTAATGTGCTAGTTCACCACTAGAGGGCAAGAACGACCCCACAATGCTGGGCTTTGCCAGATCTGCAGTCAAAATGATTAATGAGGACAAAACAAGAAGCCAGAGAGAAAAAAAAGGAACTTCACACGCAGGCAAAACAAACATCAATAAACTTAAACTTCCCTGGTCGGGAGGGCGTGAAAAATGTTGCCCACTGGGTCACTTTCTGATTTTCTTTCCATCTCTCCTTTCTCTTTGCAGTTTTAAAAAATTGATTCCACAGTCCTCAGTTGCTGAAACTACCATTCAATAGAGCAGGGCTGTGTCAGTGCAGGGGCCAGCAGCTCAGATGGGGCATTTTCCAGCACAGTCTAGAGCCTTGATTAGGAAAGCAGAGAAGCTTGCAATTCCCCAAAGCCCAGAGGCTCTGAGCAACCAGCCAGCAGGGTATCCTGCAACTTCTCCTTCCTTCCAATAAAACCATGGTTTTCCTAAAATGAAGGGCTGATGGCTAAGGCTGCCGGCTGTGGCACCTCTCATTACCTTCACCTCCCACAAACTTGGTCAAGATTACAGACCTGGATGCGTTTGTTTTGTGGGTGAGGAGGAGAGGAGGGGAGAAATTAATTATGAAGCTGAGTAGCCTTTAGACTATTTATAATAAATTTCTGCTCGAAAAGGACATTTGGCTGACAATCGCTCTCTCCTGCCTCGGCATGACCAAATACAGTAAGAATTCCGAGTGGAAACTGAAAAGAGAGGAGGAAGAGCCTGCAGCTGGAGCAGTCTGTTTTCACATCTCATGCTGGCGCGTGATAAACTGGGAAGGGAGCCTCCTGTGGATTCCCTGGCCCTGTTATCTCCTTCCGCTTCTCCGAAGGGCTAAGAAGCCTCCGCTGTTAGCCAAGACTCCTTCGTGCTTCAGCTTAATTTTCCTCGCGTAATTTTAAATACAGATCATGTCTACAGTGCAGCAATTAATGGATAGCCTAAAGACTTATTATTTCAAACTAATTGATATGTAGGAAAAGTTTAAATAACATAACAGGGATAGAGAAAGACTTAAATGCTGGGTGAGCAGAGAATTTAGAATTTCTCCCTGTTGTAGAAGGTAGCAAACACATCTGATTAATAAGGAGATGTGACCAAAATTTAAAAGTGGCCTGGAAATCTTTCCCTTTGACATTCTTGAGCATATGATTAGCAGGAAGAAAGCATCAGGCATCTTCATAAATGTTTGGGGGTCGGGCTTCCCTCCACCCCCACCAACTCTAAGGGATTGTTTCCCAAAACTCTAGAGACTATTTTGAGCTATGCTCATAGGTAAGCAATAAGAAATGGCAAAGTGACGCCGGCATTCCAATTGTAGCTGTGGCCACATGCCCCTCCTGAAGTCAACTTCAAGGCCAGCTTCACCAGCTCCAGCAGGACTTGGTCTGAGTCACCAGCCTTTCGTGACCTAGGAATTCTAAAAAAGTGCTGGTATTGACCTGACAAATTAATACTGACCGGAAAAAAAAACCACAACTTTCTAATTTCTCCATTCTGCATTCCAGCATGTTTAATAGGGAAGTTTAGAAAATTCATCTAAAGAAAGAACACTCCTCGGTTAGGAGAAGACAGGAGCATTTTAGGTTAAGATGGGATTGAAACCTGTGATCCTTGACCAAGATGACGTTTAAACAGCAGAACTCAGCATTAGTGATGAGACAGAATTCGTGCTAAACATAAACGATACGAAAGAAAACACTGGTTTTTAAATGTACTTATTCACACTGAATTCAGGTCATAAGAATATCTGAATGACTTTCGCCAAGTCACTTAAACTTTGTGGTCTTTGGCCTTTTCACATTCGAAATCGGCCATGTGTGTAACCATACTTTTCAGGCTGTTTCAGTTCTAATTCCAACTTTAAGTGTCCAGCACACGTATTAATGGATATCAGGTATACAGAACTTGATAAATAACAGTCTTAGTCTAGAGCACACCCTTCTCGCTGGTCCATGCAAGGCCATATTGGTTTATTTATAATATAATAGACACCCATGGAATAAGTGTACAATGTAAAAACTAGACACTTCTGTAATATTTCTCTATAAGTGGTTTCTCCCACATGTGGCCTCCCGCCTCCCTCCCCGTAACTCCATCCACCAACGTAACCATGAATTGAACGCTATAAGTGTAATTCCTGCACTTCAATATTTATATATATAGTTATGTGGATGCATATATACATATAGATGTAGTTTTATATCCACATGCATTCCTGTGATACATATTTTATGTTTTGGTTTTTGTTGCTTTTAATTTCATAAAAATGATATCACACTCTATGCGGTCGAGTTTTTCACTTAAAAATATATTATTAAACATAACAGAAAAAGACATATATTTTCCAAAAGACAAATACCAGAATATTCATAGCTGCACTGTTTATAATAGTCTCAAACTAGAACTAGCCCAATACCATCAACAATACATGAAAAAAATTAATTCTAACATATTCACGCAATGGAATACTGTAGAGAAATGAGAACGAACAATCCCCAGTGACAGACAACAAAATGGGTTTTTTTTTTTCACACAAACAAAATATTTAATGAAAGGAGCCTGGCACAAAAAAATATTATTCTAGTTTATATGAAGTTAAAAGGCTAGTTACACTGGATGAGGGATAAGGTGGCCAGTGATTGGAAGGGATCTAGAGGAGGACTTCTGGAATGCTGATTATGTTCTCTTTCTTGATTTGGGTTTTGCTTAAATGAATGTGTTTACTTGGTGAAAAAAATTATAAATCCATACATGTATTTATCAGTTAGCTGTGGCTGTATAACAAATATCCCCCCCCCCCAAAAAAAAAACAAAACCTCAGTTGCCTAAAACAATAAGCATTCTGTATTATTCACAAGTTAATGAGTTAGCAGGGGGGATCTTCTGGTCTTGGTTGGTCTTTCTCGTGTGTCTGGCAGGGTCAGCACAGGGTCAGGTAGACAGCTTTGCTGATCTCAACTCACTTTCACGTTGGGAATCAGCCGGCTGTAGGCTGGTTTAGGATGGCCTCAGCTAGGACAACTGGCCCTCTTCACGTGGTTTCTCATCTGTCAGTAGGCTAGCCCAGGCATGTTCACATGCTGGTAGCAGGGTTACCAGGGCAAGAATGGAAGTACTTGAGGCTTTTTGAGAACTAGACTCAGAATTGACACAACGTTACTTTGGCCATATTCTGTTGACAAAAATGTCACCAGTGAAGAATGAAGAATTGTGATCCTTTTAAAGATCAGCCCACCCCATTTATGATATATGTGCTTTTCTCTATATATGTTATGCTTCAATGAAAAGTTTAAAAATAAAATTGAGTTTAACTTTATATGATTTATCCATAGTACTGCATGTGGCTCCAATTTATTGGACTTCTGTCTAACATTCTATTGCATGAATATATTACAGTTTATTTATCCATTCTTCCGTCAGTGGGCATTCTAGTGACTTCCAGTAGATTGCTGTTAACGTGCAAACAGATCTGCAGTGAACATCCCTGCACAAATCTCCTATTCATGTGCAAGAATTTCCCTTAGTTATACGCTGGAACATGGGTATATAAATGTTCAGTTTTACAAGGTGGTGCTAAATTCACCTGTAAATGTGACTGCCCCAGTTTACACTTCCCTCAGCAGCGCCTGAGGAACCCTGTTGATCCAGGGCCCTGCCAAAAGCTGATGTCAGCAGACTTGTTGTTTCCCGCCAAGATGCAGATAACGGGGTAGCTCATCGTGGTCTTGGTTTGCCTTTCCTTGATCAGCGAAGGGCGTGAACATCCCTTCAAGTTGCTGTTTGTTTTTGTTGCTGCTGTTATGTTTTTCTTGGCCACTCTTTTCTTTAGTAAAAGATTCATTTCTTTTCTCATTTCTTTTTTAAATTATTTGTCTTTTCATATTGACTTATAGCAATTCTTTATATATTCCCGATACTAATTTTTGGTCAGAAATGTTTGTTGTGATCATCTTTTCTCACTTGATAACTTTTCACTTTATTGAAAGTGCCATTTCCTTAACTGGTTTCTTAGTTGGAAATATTTCATTTTTGTTTTAATTTGTATAGTTGCTCTATGTGATGCTTGGTGAAGTGATCCTTAACTACCCTAGAATGTTGCCTGTGGAAAGTTTCAAAGCTTTGCCTTTGGCATTTAATTTAAATGCTTAATCTATCTGGAGTTTATCTTCGTGTGTGGCCTGTGTGGAGATCGAATTTCACATATATCCAATGAATAACCATCGTCTTATTAAAAAAACTCCTCCTTTCTCCACTGGTCTACCATGACACCGGGTTCCTAAATCCCATTTCCATACATGCATGGGCCAGTTTTTGTGCTCTCTAGTCTAATCCATTGGTCAACTTGTCTATTCTTGCGTCTGTACCGAAATCTTGGTTACTCTAACTCCACAACACAACCTGTATCTGGTGTACTCCTTCCTATTCTTTTCAGAAATGCCTTACCTATTCTTGGCTCATTGTTGTTTCATAGGAACTTTAGAATTTTGTTTATTCTTCCCTAAAAGAAAGGCAACAAGCCCTTAATACTCTGCTTTCCTTGAATTTCTATTTAAACAGCCTTAAGGGATAATTTTTATTTTTACCCTTTTGGAAGTATCCTTTGAGCATTTTTGTAAATTTGATCTAGCCTTAACTATAACTTTCATTTCTGAAGCACAAACATACACACACAAAAAAACCCAATAGCCTCTCCTTGTACATGAGCAGTTCGGGTAATGCTACTCCTGTGCCCTCTACAAAATACTTAGGTATTGACTTGTCCTCGGTATTAGTGTCGAGGTAGCACAGAAGGGAGTCTTAAGTTGTTCCGACATGCCACAAGAATAATTCCAGCGAATGTTTATTTTTGGCACCTGGTGGTGTGTAGTTTCGGAAATGTTTAGAGTTATAGGACAGGGAAGGCCCTAGAAGGACACAAGAATCTCCCAAATCCAAAAGGTACAGATATGCAGCAAGGCCGCAGAGATCTTTGACCCTTGGGGAGTCTCAGACCCTTTCCAAGATCTACGCTTCCTTGAGTGTGGGTGGCCAGGAGGTTAAGTTGTTCTACTGTGGCCAGTTCCATTTGGTGGCTTCCATAGACTCCAGCGCTGACCTTCACGGGGCCTCTTTTCCTAGCCAAGAGCCCCTTAGAGCATGTCCTAGGGATGCTTCAGCAACATAAACAGCTCATCTGTGACCCCTGGCCTTGCTAGTTTGCTTACAGCTGACCAGATGAATGGAACACATCCTAGTTCTAGTTTCTTCAAACGCGATCATTTTAAAAGGGGGTGCAGTAGATAAGGAAGCTCATTCTCTTTCTACCAAACCTTTATTCCAGGGTAGTATGCTTGGGCAGTTGAGTGTCCAGATGAGCCTGGCCGGTGGTGGGAGTGGGGTGAATAGCTCCTCCTTGGCCCCCTGACGTGCCTCCTGTGTGGAGGGGTATAATAGAGGGGGAGATTGTCAGCTGAGCAAGGCAGCCAGTCAAGGCCCTTCCCACTCAGAAGCTCTGATGCTGGTGGCCTGCTGTTTGTTTACTAGTCCCTTTTCCACAAGGTTTCTGCTTCAGAAGGGGGCACTCATTTCTAATTAATTTATCCACCCCTAGGACCTGTGCTTAGGAAGAGTGAGCATTCATTCTCGACTGGCCCAACAACTTTAATTCATCCCAAATAAGCATTCTTATAAACAACATCTGCTGACAAGTACAAAATATTTCAAAATAGTAAACATTTTCAGCTACCCACATTATTATCATTACAATATCGTTAAACATGCTTCTGAAACTTCAAGGTCCATATGAATTATCTGGGGATCTTATTAAAATGAAAATTCTAATTCAGTAGATCTGGGCGAGCCTGAGGTGATAAACAATTGGTCCCAGGACTACACTTTGAGTAGCAAGGCTCTATAAAGTTCTCTTGTCCTACATGTCAGAGTTAGAGAGCTTTTCCTTCTAGCATTAGCATTCTGGCTCTCTTTTGAAAGCCTCTTGAATGTTTTACTTCTGTCTTCTGTCAATTCAAGAATTTTTTTTAATCCAAGTATCCTTTTTTTAAAAAAGTAAAAAATAGAAAAAAAAAGAATTTTTTAAAAATCACTCTCAACTATTTCAGAATCCCTTCTTAATTTGGAGGCTGCTTCTCCTGTATAGTCAGTATAGACTCTTGGTTGGGATCTATTATACAACGTCAAATTTTTTCAAAGGTAATGGATTATTCAACTGAATAGATGTCAATTAGAATATAGTGAGACCGGGAAAACATAGTCTCACAGGATAGAGAAGAACAAAACATCGCATAGTATCCCTTTATCCGCTCTAACTACCATGATAGTATTTATCCATTTTGCCATTGTCCTTCCCTTATTGTGTATAAAAGCTTCCACTAACTTTCCATTCTTGTGAGTCATTGACGAAATTCGAATGAGTCATTGAGGACATGCAAATATATGAGCTTCTTGCTAATGCCTGGTAAGAGAGAAGGTTATTACTCTTCATTGGGGACTGTGGAATCAGAGCAAATGTCTTTGAATCTGGACTTCATCATGTACCAGCTGTGTGACCAGAAGTGCTACTTAACCATAAAATGATAGTTGTATTTACCTCAGGGAATAAGGTGAGAATCCAAAGAGATAATCCATGCACATCATCCAGGCCAATCACTTAACCCAGAGCCCAGCATATAGTAAGTGCACAATAAATAGCCACGGTATTAGTCACTGCTGTGTGACAGCTATTGCTAAAGAGTTCCTGAGGGTCTTATGGAAGAAACCCTTTTGGCTTAAGAGCTGGCAATTAATTCTTTTTCAAGTGTAAGTGGAGGGTTTGGTTTTATGGATTAACTCAAAAGCAAGTCTCTCCACAATGATCCATATTTCCAAATTAATAATACTTACTGAGTATTTCACTGATCTGGCAATTGATCTTGTATGTCTTGCTCATGTTATTTATCTTTGCCTTGGATTACCAATTCCATTTTAAATTTCTAACTCTTAAGACTGTTTCATACTATTGTTGATTTCCACGCAAACTACCACAGAACCATTCATTTTATATTACGAGGTGGTAATAAATATCCATTAATCAATTCAATGATAATTGAAGTAATCCATCTAGCTCCACAGGGACTTGGGCTGGCTGAATGAGGACAGGGATCTTAAGGCTTGTTCCTCCTCAAGAAATTAGTGTGTCGTCAGCGCGTTACGTTTGTTTCTTGACAACCACTTAACGTAAGTTAAATTAGAAACTCAGTAATTCCAACCAGTTGCTTGACTTTTATCTCGTTGTTTTTCCATCCTGTTAGATGCAGCTGTCTTTGGAGAATCAGTACCATCATGATACAAGTGCTTGACCTGACAAATATGCAATTTTATTCTGCTAATTGTTTTCCAAAGAATCTGGTTACTGATTTTTTAAATAGATACATACACAATTTTAGGGTAGTGGCAAAAGAAGGTAGATAGAAATTTGTGGGTGAGTAAAGAAAAGGAAAGGTCAAGTCACCAATTCTCCTTCTGATTATATTTTAATCCAAAATTTATTATATTTTAACAACAGTCTTTACGCCTTGACTTAATAGTGTTTCTACTTGAAAATGCTGATTGTGTTTGGCTCCCAAGTATGAAATACAAACCTACTTGTATCAAGCAATATAAACATACTTGTATTAATGACATGTGATCAAGGCAGAGGATCTGTTAGTAAAGTATCATACACTTATTGTGTTTCTTTGAAATATAAACAAAGAATAATTCATTAGTTGGTGAACTGGGTTATTTCCTTTAAGATAAAACATTTGTTTAAAATGCAGGTTAAAGAGAAAAAAATCTCAATTAACTTTTTATTTATTGGGTAAGCTTTGAAAATTCATAATTTGAAAAATAGATATTAGTTACTTTAATGCAAAAGCCTTTTTTCTTTAAAATACACTGCATCTCTGGGTTAATATTGAATTATTATTTTAAAGCAAATGCCATCTTCTTAAAGATTCCATTATATCTCAAATATTGAATACAATGAAGCAACATAGCTCCTCTGGTAGCATACGTTTGGTCCTGTTTTGATGGCATAAATTGCTTTTAAATATATTCATGATATCACTGCAGTATTTATTCATTTAAATGTTTAGCATAATTTTTCTTGATGGCCTTTTTTTCCCTTGAAATGTTATGTAACAAAAATACAAGGACCAATTGACCTTTTAGCTTATCCCCCATTCCACATGCTGCCGGCTGAAGGAAGTCAATGTGTATCCTCACTGTGCCGGGCACATTTCAGCCGCAGCCTCTCTTTTCTCCTGTACATCCGTTTCTCTTCTCCACGGAAATAATTTCAGAGCAGTTTAGATACCTCATACATTATATGTGGCCACTGTGGTTGAGGTGTGTCCAGTTGGGACCAAAAGATGCTCAAATTCAAAGTTACTTGGATTGCTGCTTGAATTTCGCCTGCCTCAATGCCAGTTAGCTCTGTGTAGATTAAATATGCTACCCTAGAGGCTCAGAAAGGAATGGATATTTTTCAGTCTAAACATAAGCATTGGACTATTTAGGATAAATCTGTCACTTAAGTAGTTCATAGGCAAGTTAAATAATATCAAAGTGCCTTAGGGCACTACCTTCTTGGCAAGGTAATTCATTAAATAATTATCTGTTGTTATGAATTATTCACAATAAGCCATGCATATGAGAATCACCCCAAAGGCTTCTTTAAACTCCAAACCAGTAGTTCTCAAACGTTGAGATTCAATCAGATTTGCCTAGAAGAGTAATAAAACAGAGCTGACTGGACCCCCATCTCCAGAGTTTCTGGTTCAGTAGGTTTGGGATGGGCCCAGGAATCTGCAGTTCTAGGACCACACCTTCAGAGTCTCGGCTCTAAGCCCCTGCCCTAATCATCTCTGTGTTTTACCATTAGTAGCAAAAGAAGTCCATTTAATTCTTCAGATTTGTTAAGGCAGAAAATGAAATATTAAGGCCTTGAAAGATAATTTCAGTCTACTCCTATCTGGAAAAGTTGAGCAGAGGAAGATTTTTTTCTACCTCTGAAGACAGCAGGCAACTCAAGTTTGGAATATTCTATCCACATTGCAAAATTCTATCATATTTACAATCATTTTTTATTAAATGTATTGAAAGATAGTCATTCATAGCAGGGACTCTTAGGTAGGGCTTAGGTTGGTAAATTTTCTGAGTGATATTTTATCTATAGCACTATGAAAAAGTAGGCTCGTAATGATTATTTTCATTACTAATAGGTCATTGATCTCTGCTATGCCAAGGGGTATTTCCTGCTTGAGGATCCTTTATTCTACTTTTAGCATTTTAGTCATTTTGGAACATAACGCTATATGCTACAAAAAGTAAGGGGGAAGGGACATGGGGAGCCCTTGATGAAGTTAAGTGGCAGTCATCTGGACAAGTATGCAGAGGGACTGGAGTTTACTGATGTCCAGAACTTCAGGTCGTAGGTAATTCCTATTCTGTGACAAGGTCCCCCTCCCCAAAGCCAAGGAGAGGTGATCATTTCCTCTTTTGTGCTCCTAGAGTATATTTTTTCTTAATTTTTAAAGAAGCTTTACATTACATAAATATTACATTGAAAATATGGGGTTTCCCATATACCCCCACCCCCTCCCCCTCCCACACTACGAGAGTACATTGCATGTAGTTTTTTCATGGTTGCTTAGCTCAGCATATCACATTATTGTTTTATATTTGCATTCTCCCACTGACCTGGGGCTCCTTGAAACCAGGGCTGGGTCTCATTCATGCCTACATGCTTAGCAACTGTCACAGGGCCAGGTACATAGAAGGCCAATCAATAAATTTTGGATCAATGAATGTATAAGGGAGTGAAGGCATAAACAGTGAGTAAATGTAAGAAGACATTGAGCCACAACATCTAAAGAAACAAGGGGCCTTGTTTTCTTCTGTAGAAGTGGTTCTCCAAGTTGCCATGATTCTCAGTATTGAGATATGTTCTATGATTTGGGATTCGGGTGGCTCTCTGGATGCAATGGCCAACTGAGAGCCAGAACAGGCCTGGTAGAATCTACTAGACCTTCTTGTCACCAGAAGGATTGGTCTTGGCTTTCCCTAAGCCTTCACCCCTGTGCAAGTAAGGCTGCCTAGGACCCATTGGAAGGGCTGTTAATCCCCTAGGTTGGGTGATTTGAAGAAATTCCCCCAGTTTTTGAAGTCATCCCAGTAGTATGTAGATGGTAGGAGATGGTTACCTGATGAGAAGATGGAAACAGAAAGCAAAATTTAATTGACTAGATCTGTGTTGTTATCCAAGCCGAAGAAAAAAGAATAATATTTGAAAATTGATTTGCAGTAATATTGAATTGAAATCACCCACTCGTGCCCTTACAAGAGTAACTTTAGCATGGCCATACACTATAGTTTCTATATACACTTAATCTAGTGATAACAGTGGAAGAAGAGAGCGATTCTTTTCATCACTGCATTTTCCTTTTAGAAGAGAAAGAGAGATTGATAGAAGTAAAGCCCCTGGGCCCCTGGGTTTCATAACACCAGCTTCTTTTCTCTTATAGGTAGCTATAAAATACTCAAGATTTATAGTGAGGATTATTCTCTAATTCTACTTTAAATTGAAAAATAAAAAAAGAACAACTTTCAGTGACCATCCTTATGGTACAAAAATTGACCAACTGGGGAGCGGATGTAGCTCAAGTGGTTGAGTGCCTGCTTCCCATGTATGAGATCCCGGGTTCAATCCCCAGTACCTCCTAAAAACAAAACGAACAAACAAACAAATGGAAAAACCAGCTCTCATTGGAGAGCGGATGTAGCTCAGTGTTTGAGCGCCTGCTTCCCATGTACGAGGTCCTGGGTTCAATCCCCGGTACCTCCTAAAAAAATGGCCAATAAGGATGAATCATAAATAAGGGAAATACTCATAATATCTAGATATATATTCATCATTCCCCTAACTTCAACATAAATCATGCTACTCAAATTATAAATGTGAGAGTGTTTGGGTTAGCATAGCACTAAGTGTTGAAACGAACAGGACCAAAATGCCAGTGGCTCAATACAACAGAATTATATTTCTTTTTCATATTACAGTCCACTGTGGAAGTTCCTGGTTGGTGGACACCTTGTGTGTACATGGTCATTCAGAGACCTGGATTCCTTTCATAATATGGCTCCATTATCCCAGTGGACCATGTTGAAAAAGGGAAGGAGGCAGTAGAGATGCCCCAAATACCCCTAAAAAGTTCTTCTTTGGAAGTGGCATCCTGAGTTCTATACACGTTTAATTGGCAAGAACTAGTCAAATGGTCACTCCAGGATGCAAAGAGAGCAGGGACGGCTTACAAATGTCCTGGCTGGGCAGCTGCCTAGGAAGCACAGCAGCCAGCACTGATGGTAAGCCCAAATTTAGGGGATAATTCGTTATTTTCTGTAGTGTAGACCAAAGTCATGAAATGCAATTAGGCTTCATGTAAACTTGCCCTAAATTGACTGCCACTCATAAAAGACCCCAAAGATGAAGTCAGTAGAGTGCCTACTCTGTATTCTGAGGGGAGATCGGGGGCCTCTGAGGGACCCCCAGTGGGGGGTGACGGGTGTGGAGGACGGACGCGGCGCAGAGAAAGACGACCGCGGAGACGAGGCGAGTGGCACAGGTCTGTTTATTCAGCAAGTGCAACACCTTTTATAGGGCATAGGGGGATGTGGCGGTGGCCGATTGGCGGGTTCAGGAGCGGCGGGAAGATTGTGGCGCGAACAGGGAGGAGGGTAGGGATTGGTGGGTTTA
>JAQZBX010066261.1:0-16146 GCA_029593785.1 Cabassous unicinctus
TTGGTTTATAGTTTTCCATTCATATGGCCTCTATGGTTGTCTTTGTTAATAGGGGAATGTTGGCATCATAGAATGAGTTAGAGAATGTTCCCTCTACTTCTATTATTTGGTAGAGTTTATGCAGGGTTTGTGTTAGTTCTTTCCAGAATGTTTGGTAGAATTCACATGTGAAGCCGTCTGGTCCTGGGCAATTTATTGTTGGTAGGATTTTGATGAGTAATTCTATCTCTTTCCTTGTGATTGGTCTCTGGTTTTCATCAATTTCTTTTTCTGACTATATAGGCTGCTTGTGTGTTTCTAGGAATTTTTCCATTTCCTCAAAATGATCCATCTTGTAAGCACATAATTTTTCAAAGTATCCTCTTATGATATTCTTTATTTCTGTTTGGTCATTGGTGATAACCCCTTCCTCATTTCTTATTTTATGTATTTGCATCTTCTGTACTTTTTTTTTTTGTTTGTCTAGCTAAGGGTTTGTCAATTTTATTAATCTTCTCAAAGAACCAGCTTTTGGTTTTGTTCATTTTATTCTGGTGCTTTCTTAATTTCAGTTTCATTTAGTTTTCCTGTATCTATATTATTTTTTTCTCCTATGTCCTTTGGGGATGGTTTATTGTTCTTTTCCTAATTCCTCTAAGTGTGCAGTTAGGTCTCTGATTTCAGCTATTTCTTCTTTTTAATAATTGCATATGGCTATGAATTTCCCTCTCATTACTGCTGTTGCTGCATCTTATAGGATTTGATAAGTCGTTTTGTCCTTTTCATTCATTTCAAGGTAGCTACTGATTTATTTGAGAGTTTCTCCTTGACCCTCTGTTTGTCTAAGACTGTATTGTTTAACTTTCATTTCTTTGTGCCTAATCTGTTTTGCTGCCCCTTATTGATTTCTATCTTCATTCCATTTTGGTCAGAGAAATTATTTAGTATAATTTTGACCATTCTGACTTCATTGAGAGTTGTTCTATTGCCTAGCTTGTGTTCTGTCTTGGAGAATGATTCATGTGACCTTGAAAAGAATGTATATCTCACTGTATTTGGGTGTAATGTTATGTATATGTATATTAGGTCAAGTTCCTCTAATGTAATTTTCAGTCTTTGTTTCTTTATTGATTCTCTGTCAAAATGTTCAGTATAATGGTGACAATGGTGTATTAAATTTCCCCACTATAATTGTAGAGACATCTATTTCTCCACATTTTCCCCCAGTATTTGCCTTGTGTATTTTGAGGTGCCCTGGTTTGAGGCATAAATGGTTTTGATTTTTCTTTCTTTTTCGTTGATTACCCCTCTTATTAATATATATTGTCCTTCTTTCTCTCAAAATAGTATTTCATTTAAAGTTTATTTTGTCTGTTTTTGGTTATTGATTGTTTTTTAAATGGTTTCCAATATGTATTTTTAGCCTCCGTGAGTCCCTTGAATTAAGTTGGAGTTCTTGTATACAGCATTTTGATGGGTCATATTTCCTAATCCATTCTGCCAATCTGTTTCTCTTGAATGGTGAGTTTAATCCATTAACATTCTAGGGTATTACTGTCAAGGAATTTCTTACATTAGCCATATTTTCTGTAGGTTTATGAATGCTATATATTGTTTTTATTTTCTATTTATCTATTTAGTTGTTCTGAAATTCTCCTCCATCTCACTCTTTCCTGTTTTTAACTTTCTACCTGCAAGCCTCCACTTATTATTTCTTGAAGTGCTGGTTTCTTATTCACATATACTCTTAAAATCTGTTTATCGGTGAATATTTTGTTCTCTCCCTTAAGTTTGAATTTTATCTTTGCTGGATAAACATTTCTTGGCTGAAATTTTTCCTATAACACCTTTACTATATCATTCCACTGCATTCTTGCCTCCATGGTTTCAGATGAGTAATCAGCACATAATTTTATTGAGCTTCCCTTTTATGTGATGGTTCTCCTTTCTCTTGCTGCATTCAGAATTCTCTCTCTGTCTTGAGCATTGGATAATTTGACAAGGTTTTTTCTTGGAGAAAGCCCATTAGGATTTATACAGTTTAGGGTTTCCTGCACTTCCTGGAGAAGAACATCAATCTCCATCAATAGGGCCTGGAATTTTTCAACCATTATTTCTTCCAACACTCCTTCTATCCCCTTTTCCTTCTCTTCTCCCTCTGTGATGCTTATAATATGTATGTGTGTTTTATATTTTCAGTCAAATCCCTAAGTCCCTGCTGAAAATTTTCTTTATTTTTATGTATCTCTTTTATTATCTTTTGATTTCAGGTGTACTGGCTTCCACATCGCAGATTCTTTCCTCTGCCTGCTGAAATCTGCTGTTTTGGGCTTCCAATGTTTTCTTTGATTTCTTGGATTGTGCCATTGATCACTGTAGCAGTTTGGTATTTTTTATGAACACCCTTAAATAGATATTAGATTATGTTTGTAAACTGGTCTGTTCCTCTGGGTGTGATTAAATTGAGATTAGGCATTTGCTTGGGCCACATCAGTAGGACATTGAGTTCTTATTCCTTGGTGTGTGGTGGCATACAGATAAAAGACATGGGAAAGGACAGTGTTGAAGTTTTGATATTGGAGTTTTGATGTTGCAGTTTTGATGCTAGAGTCCATAACTGGAGATGCAGGAAGTATGCACCCAAAGGAACATATTCATGAGGAAAGAGAGAAGGCCCCATGAAGAAAATCAAGCCATTCACCTAATTGTCTACTGCTGACCTTGTAGAGATAACAGAGCATGTGAGCCAGCAGGGAGGCAAGCACTGTGAAGATAGGAAACCAGGAAGCCTGACCCTTAGAGATGGCAGCAGGCATCTTGCTCCCACAAGTGGCAATAGACTTTGGTGAGCAAAGTAACTTAAGCATTATGGAGAGGTAACCATGAAATTCTACTTGCAGTAAATACCTTTTATAAAAACCAACCCATTACTGGTGTTTTGCATCAGAACCTCTTTCACTCACTAATACAGAATGTGGTACTGAAGAGTGGGGAAGTGCTTTTGCAATTAGCAAAATGTTGGAATGGTTTTATAAATAGGTAAGGGGAATTTTTCGAAGGAATTGTGAGATGCATGATTGGAAAGGCCTAGATTGCTTTTCAGTGACTGTTGATAGTAATATTGAGCTTAATGTTATTTTTGAGAAGGCCTTAGAAGAAAATAATTGTGAGATGGATGCTAAAGAAACTTTTTATGAAGCCTTAGAAGTAAATGATGAAACTATTATTGGAAACTGGTGATAAGGCAATCTGTGTTTTAAAATCATAGAGAACTTAGCAAGATTAATTCCTGATGTTTCATGGAAGGAAGAATTTGAAAATGGTGAGCCTGTGCATTTAACTGAAGAACTTTCCAAAGTAAACCCAGAGAATGTGGCTTGGCTTCTTTTTGTAGCTTAAAGCAAAATACTAGTAGAGAGCAATACGCTGAGGACTTAACTGTTGTGCACAAAGGAAACAGAAACTGATTCTGGAATTTCCAAGCCTCAGGATCTCAGACTCCCAGACAACAGTGCCATATTTGAGGACTTATCTAAACTTGGAACTTGTAAATCAAGTTTAAGATCCAGTTATCTCAGAAAGATTTGTGGAACGTCTCACTGTCTGATGGCTTGGACACCTGCTTCTTGCATGCTAAACCAACAAACTTTTTGAGAGAGCTGTATGAACAAAACAACTGTCAGCTTGGACTAAAAGGGACATGAAATTGAGAGATTGAAGGAGAAATAGCTTTAAGAGGAAAACCATGGAAGCTGAGATATGGAAATAAGACATCACCTTTGGCCAAGAGTTGAACCCCACCCATGTGCACAGAGATGGTGCTTTTGCACAAGCAGTTGAAGAGGGTGGATGTTCCCATTCAATATTTGGGGAAAGTGTTGCCACCCCAGGGTACAGACAGTAAGAAGCACATTCCTCAAGGATTAGGGTAGTTAAGATAGGCACCCCATAGTTCTGAGAGGGGTGCACCTGACCCCCATGGATTTGGCAAAGCCATGTGGTCAACTCATTACTCTGTGAGTGTTGAACCTGTATACCCAAGGTTAGGGAGATTGTTGCCTTCACATCACTGTACTAGGGGGTTAAGTCTCTAACCCAAAGATTGGGTGAGGTGTGACAATCACCCTAATGCTCTTCGAGGGTGAGTTCTGGAACTTGTTTGACACCCAGAGCTTGATGATGGTGGAACCAAGAAAATGGCTATTGGGCAAGACTGTGGAAGGGGAGGTGTCTCTGTAATGCCCTAAGGAAAAGACATCATCATCTTAAGAATGACTGTCAGACATTGACATCAAATGAAATGTGTCCTACAGGCTTACTGAACTGTAGATGACACATGATTCAGGTGTCCCTCCCAATTTCTCCTCATGGCAATTAAAATGTTTATCTTTTGTCTGCCCATTTGTGTATTGGAAGCAGACAATATTTGTCTGCAATATTTGTCTATAAAGTATTTGTGTGTAAATTGTTTTAAGTTTCAGAAGTCTACAACAGACAGGATTTTGCCCCTAGTCAAAGTGTATTTCTTTACTGATTTTGATATACTTTTGTACTTAGTATTGTTACTGAAATAATGTTTTTTGAATATGTTAATGTCTTTTTAGAATTCAGAGGCTGGAGTGGAAGAGTTTGGCATTATTTACAAATTCCAAAAAAGGATATTGGATTATGTTTGTATACTGGTCTCCTCCTCCAGGAATGATTATGTTATGATTCGGACTTTGATTAGGGCACATCAGTAGGACATTTAGTCTCCAACCATTGGTGGGTAGGGACACACAGTTAGTAGACATGGTAAAAGACAGGGTTCAAGTTTTGATGTTGAAATTTTGATGTTGGAGTTTTGATGCTGGAGTCTTGAGTTGGAGCTGGGAAGTAAGCACACAGAGGTGCTTGGTCATGAGGAAAGAGAGAAATCCCCAGGAAAATAAAGAAGCCATTTCCATAATACTCCATAGCTGGCCTTGTGTAGATAACAAAGTAGTGGAGCCCAGAGAAATCAAGCTCCTGGAAAAGAGAAACCCAGGAAGCCTGATCACTTAGAGATGTCAGCAGCCATCTTGCTCCAACACGTGGCAATATACTTTGGTGAAGGAAGTAATTTATGCTTCTTGGCAGGGTAACTGTAAAATTCTACTTAAAATAAATACCTTTTATAAAACCTAACCCATTTCTGGTATTTTGCATCAGTATCCCTTTGGCTGACTAATACAATTACCATCATATCCTTTATCATTTTTTGTATGCTTACAATTTCTTCAGTATATTCTCCCTTTGTCTTCTTATTATCCTTAATCTGTTCCTTCACTTCATAAAGTTGATTTATGATTTTGTTTGGATGTACCTGATTAATTGTTCCATGATCTGCATCTTCTCTTAGTTTGTTCAT
The DNA here is from genome assembly GCA_029593785.1 of Cabassous unicinctus. Classification (NCBI taxonomy): domain Eukaryota; kingdom Metazoa; phylum Chordata; class Mammalia; order Cingulata; family Chlamyphoridae; genus Cabassous; species Cabassous unicinctus. The sequence continues at coordinate 5,369 of JAQZBX010066261.1, forward strand.
TGGATTGGGTCATGTCATCCTGTTTCTTAGTACAGCTTGTAATTTTTTGTCGGTGTCTAGGCATCTGTTTTTCTTGATGGGTTTGTTCAGTTATTAGCGTCCTTCTCTATTCTATGCTTTTTAGTCTCCTTAAGTGTTGTTGATCACATGCCTGTCTCTGCCTCCTCTCTGATGTAAGTTCTTTCCTTACCAAGGGGCTGAGCTTGACTGCCTGCCTGAGGCAATCCCCCTCCCCTCTCTTTGTAGAGTCTTGGTTCCTTCTGATATTCAAGGAAGGCACAGCTGGCTAATCTCACTTTCCTGTGGAGCTAGATACTGCACTACTCTCACTTAGATACATTTCACCAGGAGTTTTACCCTCACTTAATATCTTAGGGGTGGGGAAGGTTTAATAAACTCTCAGCCAAGAGGTTCAATAACTCATGATTACTTGTTTTGGCTTCTTTTTCCTTCTGATCCTCATGCTTCTGGGAGTTGTGAAGCAGTGGCCTTGTTTGCTATACCCCACATCAAGTCCCCAAGGCAGTCTATGTTTTTTTCTGTTGTTTTAGGGAGAGCTAAGCCTTATCTGCCTAACCTATTGGCCATGTTCCCACAATCCCCTTTTTTAGTTTTTTAATATATGTTTATTTTTATTTTTTAAAAGTTAATTAGATTGCATGAATGTTAAATAAAAATATAGGGGATTCTCATATGACTCACTCACCTCAACTTCCACATTTTTCAAAATTAACATCCTTCATTAGTGTGGTCCATTCATGGAAATTAATGAACACATTTTGAAACCTTGCCACTAAACATGGATTATATTTAAATATTGTAGTTTATACTTCCTCTCCCCCAATTCTGTAAGTCATGGCAAGAGATATAATGGACTGTATCTGTTGTTGCAATGTCATTCTGCACAATGCCCACGTCCTAAAAATGTCCCTGTATTACACCTGTTTTTTCCTCTCCTTGCCCTCAGAAACTCATGACCACTGCCTCCACATCAATGATAGAATTTCTTCAATTACTAGAATCAAAAGTCTACAGTAGAATACCTGTAAGTTTAATTTAGCCCATAGTTTATTCCCCACTCCTGAGCATTCTGGGATGGTGATGCCCACTCTACCTCTAATTGAGATGGAGCTTTGATCTCATAGGTCTGATGGATAGGACTCTCTTGTTTGCAGTTTTAGACCTGCTTGGTTCCTTGGCATGATCATTGTGTGTCATCATCTCTTTGTCAGTTGACCTGGGTGAAACCAATGAAATCGAGAGTAGATGTTGCAACATCATTGAGTTTCAGGGTCCAACTGGCACATGGACAACACAAAACTTTAAATCTCTTGAGTGTACAACTACCAACTCTATTACTAATTAAAAGTTCAAACTAGAAGGACAGAAGTGCCATGTGTAGGAAAACCACAAATGAGCCCAACTCTGTCACACTGGGGAGCAAAACTTCCAAGTAAGGCCAACTGGCAAGCGACAAAACTCCTGAGCTATCTGCACTTTCTATATTGTCTGGATGTCTCCATTGCCCTCAGTAGTCCTTTATTTGGGGTAGTATCTACTTTACCAGTCAAGGAGATCCTGCTGAGAAGTTGCAAAAGCATAACCTCTGGAATGACCTCCCGACACACTTTGAAGTCTCTTAGACATAAAAACTCATTTATTTTTAAAATTTCCCCCTTTTGGTCAAGGTTTTTTTCCAGTTGCATTGTTATTTGGTGATTAGTAGTAATCCCTCTGTGCCAGGGAGACTCATGTTTTCTCTCATGTCCCACACTGGAAGAAGGTAAAGTATTTATATACTGAGTTTGACTTAGAGAGAGGCCACATTTGAACATTTTGATGGCTATCAAGAGTTAACTCTTAGGCAACCTATAATACTAGGCTAAGATTCATTTTCAAGATTAAATATTCATAAGAACAGTCATCAATATCAAGAGCCTGTCAATGGACCATCAACCTCAAACAGTTATTGCTCCTGTACTCTGGGGATTCTTGCTGTATGATTACATAATGTGGCAGAACACCTCTGGATGTTGATTCCATATTCTTTTGGTTATTGTGTTAATCTCCACCTACTGTTACAATGCCAAATGAACATTTCAACAGATTTATATGCCTCATATGTATGCCCAGATGAGCTTCGTCCTATGTATCCACCACCAATGTCAACTTGCACCAAAATCATCCCCTTCCACAGTTGTAACCCTCTGTGATGCACAACTTTCAAAAATGAAGGAAATAAAATAGCCAAATACAATTAAGAAGAAAATGAAACAATAATGATTTTTAAAATGAGAAAGGAAATGCAAAAAAACACAAATAAATAAAAATTTTAAAATTGGGATAATAAAAATAATGAAAAAATATTAATTTTTTGATATTTTGTCTTTCATCACTATAAGAACAGTTGTCCTGTACATACAGCGACATTTTCTTCCATTTGTTGCCCCAGTGTCCTACTTTTTAATTTTGTCTTCAAAGAAGTTTACAGAAAAGTCATGTACCAAATACAGAGGATTGCCATATACTCAACTTCCTCCTCCTTTTCACCTTTCACCAATTAATAACATTTTATATGTGCATGTTACATTTGTTACAACTGATGTATAGATATTGAAACATTGATACTAACCATGGTCAATGATTTACATTTTGGTTTCCATTTTGGACCATATACTTTTATAAATTTTGTTGAAATTTAACATGGCCTGTATCCATCATAGCAACATCATGTAGAACACTTCCATCACCCCCAAATTGCCCCCTGTTCCATCTATTCTATTCCTCCCTCCTCCTCCTCTTGGGACCCATGGCAACCAGCAGACTTCACTCCTCGAAGGACAAGATTCATAGTCACTTTCAACCACCCTGATGGCTTGACACAATGGTCTACCTTCCCCTATTAGGCAACACTCATGCTCTAGAAGTCTCCCACATCTCTATTTGAGAACATAGCGGACCTCCCCAGAATGGGAGCCCACCACCTTCCCACTCATTATGTGGGTCTCCACCCACTGATATAACACACTATTACAAGATGAACATTCATACAATCCTCAGAACCCTGTCCCAGGTGCACCTTGTCTTGAATTTCCCAACCTCCAACACTCTAAAGGAGTAACCTCACTTGCCATATTGCTAAAAGAGCATTCCCAACATAGTTTCAACCACGTACCTGCAAATACCCAGTCTTCACCTGCTCCCACACTCAACCCTCCACCTAGTTCCATTGACAATCCAACCCATCCTTCCCACCATACCCCTTGAACAAAAAGCACCTCCAAATTCGAAAGTATCATTACACCACTGTCATGCCCCTCCACTGCACAACTACGCTCTTCCAACTTATCATGGATTTTGTCCACATAAGTGTTGCCTCACAACCTTCTTCTCCCTTTCTATTTCTGTAAACATATAGTCCATAATCTAGCTCTTTGAATTTGCTCAATTTGCTTAACAATGCAGAAAGGAAGTTAGTAGATATCGTCGATGATGTAACTCACATCATCTAAGCCTCTCCTTAAAATCCTGCCTGGGTTCAATGGACACTTCCCTGAAAGCTTCATTTATTTCCCCCTAAACTTATTTCACCTTGAGTCTACACTGTTCATGTTTTACTTTCCTACTCTGGGGTTTTAGTGTGCCACCTAATTTATGAGCTCATATCCACTAGGCACAAATATATAGATTGAATGTTGGGAGCAGGATGTTAAATTCCTTGTTGCAAACTTTAACTAGAAAGAAATAAAATAAAAATTTATTTCATGTTCATTGATAACTTTTGAACAGAAAGCCAAACAACAGAGCTTGGGACCTACAGATAAATAGTTAAATACTATCCCTGTGGATTAATGAGGAATTCTCTTTGTTCCTCAGAAATTCCTCTATGAGATAAACCCACAGAAATGACCTGGAAAAGACATTCTTACATAAGATCTTATTCTCTCCATATTTTCCTTTCTGAGCACTCCCTGGATGTATATCACAAATAAGCTTCTAAGTATTTGTGTTTAAAGCAGGATCTGCTTTGAGGGAGCCTCCACACAAGCATGTATGGCAATTTAAAGAACACCACAATTTGAACAAATTTTTCACAAAATTTCAAATGATTCCTTATTGAAAAATAACTTAATTTAAATTATTATTTAATTAATGTTTTATTCACTAATGATACATTTAAGTCCCAAATTGCATCCAATCTACCTAGTGGTTTGGCATGATTTTACCAACATATATTTATGATCAGAGGCCATTGAATGGAAATTTTTGTACTCCAGCTATAAAATAGAAATGTTTAATTGGGAAATAGTCAACCAAAATTTTATGCACTCCCACCAGATTTTTATTAAAGAGAAAATATCAATATTTTCTGCACTATAAATCAATTTTCATTTGTCACCAGCATTGTTATTGAAATAGTTTCAAGGGAGAATTATTCAATTGACAAAAATTAATATTCTATATCTCTTTGATGTGAAAAAAGATACATTATTAGTATTGATTATACTCAATTTCTGAGAGATACAAAATTTATGATAACTTAGACAATGAAAGAGGAATTCAAGTTAATATCTTGGCTATTCCATCTAATATCTTCTTCACATTCTGAAAATACTATTCTCCAGATTTTTAAGGACAGGAGCTTTTTTTCTTAGTGAGAAAGACAGATGTTTATTTTGAACTTCTGTTATTGGGTTGCTGTTCCAAAATATTGACTAACCTGTAATAAATCAGTTATATTTGAATAATGCACTATATTTGAGCAAAAGTGAAATTAGTGAATGCTCACGTTAAATTTGAATGCAGATTCCATTCAAGTACCTTGCCAATATACATCAGAAATCATTTGAATGGGACACTTTATTTTTTAGATGAAGCAAATTACTGGAGTTGAAGTATACCTAACTATTATTGACCATGGCAGAGAAGTAAAAGAGTTGCAGAAGAGTCATTTAAGCATGGCATGTTGGACTTACTTTATGTCTACCCGATGCTATATAAATAAAAGAAAGTATTGAATTATAATAAGTGTTTGAGTATAACTTTAATATCTGACAGTACAAAAGTAAAAAGACATGTCTATGTTTTTGAAGCATGGACAAAATTACACCCCATTCAATGAAATAATCTTTTAAAATCCTGGTGATTTTCATAATGTATATATAGACCAAGAGCATTTTTGAGGTTTCTTCAAATTGGGTCCACTAAGCATCTTGGATCTCTTGTGTCTTGCAACAAACTTAATGGCATTTTCCATTAAATTTTCCAAGGATACATTCAGTACCCATAGATTTATGAGATGATAATAAAATTCATTCTCTTTTCTATGTTTTTAGATTGAGTAAATTCTATTTATCTGTCCTTCAGTGTACTGATTCTATCCTCTGTAATCTCTACTACTGGACGCATTTTGTGAAATTATTTGTCATTCTGTTTGTTCAGTTCCATATTTATATTGCTCTTTTTATAACTTTGATTTCTTTGATGAGGTTTTATATTTCTTAATATGTCCTTAGGGAATTCTTAAAGGCTTTATGAAATATTTTGAAGACATCTGCTTCAAAATGTTTGTGAGAAAATTCCAACATCTGATTCATGACAGCTGCCTTGTTTTCTCCATATGTTCTTATAAGTCTCCCACTGAGCCTCACTGCTACCTGACAGAAGAAAGGCAATTAAAATGTTTTCTAACCCTGATTCTCACAATTTCCATTCTGTGTCAATGCCAGGTGATGTTGTAGCTCAGCTACACAGCGTCCCTATTGACACATTGAGTAGGGTGATAGTAGTGGTGAGTTGCCATGTATCCCACCACATTCTGCTATGTTGATGGTGGTTGGAGGTAGGAGTATAGAAACCCATTGAAAATCTCTGTCTCCAGGAGAGGGAGGTATGGGGAAATTAGTGATTAATCCTGATTCACAGGAACTTGTTCAATCTCTTGGTGTTGAGTGAGGGTGGATGCAAAACTCACCACTAGGCCCAGCTGCATGCAGAGAAGACAGTGTTTGAAACATAAGTAGTGATGGTAGTGCCTTTAATTGTCCTTGAACCTCACTAAAATTACTCTGGAGGGAAAATCCAAGAGTGCTTCCTCCATACTGAGGTGGGAAGGATTATCAAATCACTGATCAGTTCCACTGATACTACTGCCAAATTCTGCCTGTAGGAAGAGGGAAAAAAGATTACTTTCTCAAAGCTCTGAAACAGCAAATGCAGAGGGGATTGGAACAATTTCATTTCACACTGAGATCAAGGTTTAAAGACCCATTTGGTTAGTAAGTCCCAGAAGCAAAACAAAGATAAATATACTTAGTCATTTGCAGATACCTCACATTAGTAACATGATTGTGAAATGCTGAGCAAAAGCTATTTTAGTAGGAAGCATCACATGAAAGCTTCTGAACCTTAATCCTATGATCTAGGTAGTAGAGAAGAAATACTGCATCTTTTGTTAAATTTTCAATGATTTAACTGCCAATTATAAGAATCAGAGCCTCTAACATATCCCCAAGTATTTTATCTGTTTTTTTTTTCTTGAAAATCAAATGTATTCGCTAATATAATTGTGGATGGCCAAATAGTTTTCCAAGTGGAAGCCCTTAATATAGCAACATTGCCAGATGGAATATCTTTGCTGGAAGAAAGCACATATATTTTAAAACCTGGTATGTCATTTTTATTCTTTTAAATGTGTTCCATTAACAATCATCATTAAAGATGAAGGCAAGTAATTTTAAAATGGGGAAACAGACAAACACAAAATTATTAACTTACCCCATACATTTTTGCTCACTCAAAAATTTGTCTGCAGTTTCCTTGATCATCTTGCCATTTCACAGAAACCCACATTACTTCTACAGATGATGACATTTATGCTAGTTAGAGCTAATGGCTGAGTAAAATAAAACCCTCTAGACATCATGTTAACATATACTTTTGCCAAAATGTGGGAAATAAACTCTACAGAGCTTCAAAGACCTGCCAATTTGGTGTAGGTTTTAGGATTTCAATACCTCAGAGAATGCAGAAATAATCATTATAAAATATAAAATATCTTGTTTATTGTACTACCTACCCATAGGAAAAAGGGAATGTGCATGTTTGCATGTTTTGGATTTTAGAAGAAACTTATACCACCCCTGGAAATACTGCACAAGGACTTTCTTGAAAGACCACAGGGAAATCCATTCGATTTCTTTTTTTTTTTTAATAATCAAGAAGAGCTAGAATTCGGGAAATGAAGGAAAAGGACAATCTGGAAACCACCGGCATATCTGTGTATCTATTATGGTATGACAGTCTTGTGAAAGTAAGGCTATACCTTCAATTCCACCTTCCAAATCTAACGCAAATTACTCTTTTTTAATTTTTTCAATTTTTATTAAAAGATATTTAGATTACATAAATGTTACACAAAAGATATAGGGATTCCCATAGGACCCACTCCCTATACCTCCCACACCCTCTCACATAAATATCCTTCATTAGTATGCCACATTCATTGCAATTGATAAAGAGCTATGGACTAGAGTGGACTTACTGGTATTCTACTATAAACATTTTGTGATTCTAGCAATGGAAGAAATTACAACATTGATGTGGAGCCAGTCGCCACTGGTGGCTCTGGGGGCAGGGAGAAGGAAAAACAGTTGTAATGTGGGGGCTTTTTTGGGACATGGGAATCTTCCTGGGTGACATTGCAATGACAGATTTAGGCCATTTTATATCAGCACATAACATGTAGAGCTTGTGGGATTTCAATGGGTCCAAAATAAATCTACTGTTGACAAGGCAAGTTGTATTACTATTGACTTGGAGATTTCACCCAATCCAGTGATTCCAAAAGAGCCCATAATGATAAGGAAGCTAGAGGGAGCCTTTAACAGAGCTACAACCAGGTTTCTAGAACAAAGAGATGCTGCCTTAGGCAGAGAACTACTTGGTCTTGAAAAATCAGTACTATTAGGTCCTAGAACACCTGAGCACCTAATCATGGGAAAGGAAGATTATATGTAATAACCACCCCTCCTGAAATGAATTCTAACATTTATAAAGTCATATTTTCTGCCCATCCCAATAACAATGTATGGAAACATCTGAATTAAGGCTTGAGAACTTCCAGAATTACATGTTGAGACTCCTATGCCAGATGATGCTGCATATCTCACTCAGCCCCCATCAATTGACCAAGAGACATCTTAGATATGTTTCAAAAATGAATTTACAAGACTCACAGTTTTAAGTGCAAAAGCTGAGTTCTATGGCACATCCCTTTTTCTCATTGGAAGCTTCCCAGAGAGGCAGTTTTGAGTGTTAATGCACACACTTTTAAATGTGACAGAATTTGAAACCTGATTTTTGACCAACCTAGTTAGGGTAGTGCCCTGCTAACAAGATATCCTTTATGATGAGAAGATACCTAAGTGAATATTACACTGGATATTATTGTTTTCAAAAGGAATCAAATTAAAATACAAAATTTAATGAGAATGCCATCTTCAAATTTGTGCATGCATTTTAAAAAATCAAATGTAGAATAAGATTCAGAGTTACTGGCAATAATATTGGGGACCTGACTTATTGGTCTGATTTCTGTTATTAGGCACTTCCTGTGTTCTCAAGAGATTCTTGTCCCTCTAAATGAGAACATAGCAGGCCTCCCCAGGAAGGGAGATTAATATTTTTTGTGTTTATTGTGTGGGTTTCTACCCACTAAGATAACATATTTTGACAAAATGAACATGCACTCTTTCTCACATATCCCCCCACCCCCAATGCCCTGCATCAGTAACAATCCTCTGTCATATTTTCCAAAAGTACATTCTCACCATTATAGTTTTAAGCACAAACTTGCAAATCCATAGAGTTCACCTGTTCCATCCTCAAACCATCCCCCCAATTCCATGGAAAGGGTTACCATAGGTTTCAAGGGGAGAGGAAGGATAGAATAGAATAGATGGAATATAGGGCACACAGAGATAATTATTTGTTACCTTATAACTTATTCTTGCATCCCAGAAAAAATCTACTTGGAGAAGAAAAAAATTCTAGTTTAAAATCTGAAACATTAATTGGGAAGGGTAATTCCTTTCAATGGATGGAGAAGAGGAAGAGTGAGGGCAAAGCATTCATAATGCAGACAAGCAACGTAGTAAAGTGGTATAATAACCTCAATGTGCAATTTAAGTTTTGGGATGACTCGTTCTCAGTTACATCATTTGCTTCTGCCAGTGCAGGAAAAAGAATAGCATTTTCCCCCCACATGACTTAAAAATGAAAATCAACTGTAGGAATAGTTAAACTGCAAAGACTTGATGCACGATTGATGGTCTCTGACTTAACATTTCTGTTAAAAGAAGATTTATATGAAACAACCTTGACTGTCTTCTGTGCCTGCTTCTTGTCCTCTGGGGTAGAAACTTCTGGCTTAGAGATGCTGAATATCAGATAAAATTGAACATGATACAGATTTGTTGGTTCTGTTTGAGTAATCTGTCAGGTTTGGCCACATACGCAGACAAAGGGTTTGTGGACTAGATTAGCTTCTGTTTCTGTGAGTATTAGGGACTGGTTCCATGTTATCCACATCTGAACCGGGGTAAAATACCTTCTTCCCCTTTCCATGGTAACAGCCCCAGAGGCTGTGAAAATAATGTCATTTGTGATATTTGGTGCTATCTCAGAGTTGTGCATTCATCAGTTTTATCAAGATTAGAACCTTTACATTATAGCACAAATAAACAGGAAGAAGAAAAACAAAATGAAACAAAAACAAAACCACAATCAAATCCATACCCCTGAGTAATCACCACTAGATCTCTCTATCCTTCTTCCATATATGATTTCTAATCTACTCCTGGCTGTATATTTCTTTGTTTTTACAATTTATATTAATAGAGTCAAACAACATGTAGTATCTTTTATCTAGTATCTTTCACATAACATACTTACTTTTCTGTCTTTTTTCCTTCACTCAACATAATATTCTCAAGATTCATGCATGCATTCATATGATTCATGACCTCATTTATATTAATAGCAAAATAATATTCCATACCCTGTACACACCACAATTTTTTTATTCGTTCATCTGTTGATGGCCACCTGGGTTGTTTCTATTTTTTCACAATCATGAACATTGGTGTACAGATATCTGTTTGTTTCCCTGCTTTCAGTTATTCTGGATACATATCTAGTAGTGGTATTATTGGGTCAATTGTCAGATCTGTATTTATGTTCCTTAGGAACCACCAGACTTCCACTGTGTAAGTCCAATTTTCCATTCTCTTCAACAATGTTTAACCATTCCTATCTCTATATATCTTCTCCAACACTTGTACTTTTCCTAATTTTCATTTCTTTAATAGCCAGTGATGTTGAAAAAATTTTAATGTGGTTTTTCACCATTTTTATTTCTTCTTTAGAAAAATGTCTATTGAAATCTTTTGCCAAACTTTTTAATCAGGTCATTTGTCTTTCTAAAGTTGAGTTTTAGGATCTTATGTCACATGCATATTAGACCATTCCCAGATATGTATTTTCCAAATAGTTTTTCAGAGTGAGTATGCTGCCTTTTGACCTTCTTCACAAAGTCCTTTGTGGTGCAAAAGTGTTTAATTTTGAAGAGGTCCCATTTATTTATTTTTTTAATTTTGTTGCTCATGCTTTGGGTGTAAGGTTTAAGAAACACCCGCCTAGAACAAGAACTTAAAGAGATTTCCCTACATTATATTCTAAGAAATTTATGGTCCTGGCTTTTATGTTTAGGTCTTTGA
>JAQZBX010066262.1:0-16146 GCA_029593785.1 Cabassous unicinctus
AGCCATGTCCCATGATGGGAGGAAGGTAATGCATTCATATGCAGAGTTTGGCTTAGAGATAGGCCACATTTGAGCAACAAGGAGGCTATCAGGATGAAACTCTTAGGCTCCCCATAGCAATAGGCTAAGTTTAAATTTCAAGAGCAAAGACTTATAAGGCTAGTCATCAATATCAAGGACCCATCAGTGGATCATTCTCCTCCACCAGTCACTACCCCTGAACTTAGGAGACTGTTGCTGTTCTCCTAAAGAATGTGGCAGAGCATTCCCAGATGGGAATTGAGCATTCCCTCATTTATTGAGTGATTCTCAGCCCACTATGACAATGCCCCATGAACCCATGAACATTTTAATATACCTTACATTAATGCTCAGGTGAAATTCTTCCCATGCATCCCCCATCCCTGACACCCTACACCAATGATCCTCCCCCATCCCCATTGTAACCTTACTGTGATCCAAAGCTTCCTCAAAGATGAAGCCATTACAATAGCTGAATACAATCAATAGGAAAATGAAATGATGACAAGTTTAAATGCAAGATAAAAAACACTCAAAAATTTTTTAGAAACTTAAAATAAATCCAATAAAATTGGGATATTAAAAGATTAAAAATAAAACTTTTTTTTAATCTTTTGCCTTTCATCTCTGCAATAGCTGGTGTCCAGTCTGTACTGTGGCACCCTTCCACTCCCATTCCCATTTCTCACTATTTTTCATTTTGTTTTAATGAAGTTTTAGGCCACAGCAAAGTCACACACACAATACAGGGGTCTCCCACATACCCAACATCCTCCCCCCTTCCTCCCCCCCATATTAACTCCTTTTTATATGTGGATGGTATCATCACTACAACTGATATACAAATAGTGAAACACAGCCACTAAATGTTGTCAATGGTTTCCACTATGGTTTACATTTTAGACCGTACACTTTTATAAATTTGGGTGATATTTACCATGTCCTATATCGATCACTGTATGCTAATAAAGAATATTTCCACTGACCACTAAATACCCCGTGCTTGATCTACCATTCCTCCCATCCCATCCCCCTAGTCCCCACAAAGACCCTCTGACATGACTCGTTGAATGACAAGTTTCATAGTTGCATGCAAAAAGGTGTCTTGACACACTGGTTTGTCCTCCCCCATTAGGATCTGACCCTGTTTTTGAGAGTCTACTGCCTGTCCATTTCCAAACAAATCAGTCCTCCCCAAATGGGATCCCAACTCCTTCTTGCTTACCACATGTGTCTCCACGCACTGATTCAACACCTCACAACAGAATGAACACTCACACACTCCGCAAAAGCCTGCCCCAGGTACTCTCCATGTGGAATGCCTGCATAACCAACACCAAAAACCAGTGACTCTCCCTGCCATATCACCACAAGAGCATTCTGACCTTTGCAGTTTCAACCTCACATCCACAAATCCCTAGTGTTCACCTGGTCACTCTCCCAACACTCCCCCCAGTATCCTGGACCCTCCAAACCACCCTTCCCAATGCACCCACACATCAACCCCACACCATCCATCCCAAAAACATCACCACCCTCCTGTCCTATACTCTCAACACACAACCACACCCTATTACCCAACCAAAGACCATATCCACATGGGTGATGGCCTACATCCCTCTCTTCTCCTTCCACTTCCTGTAAAACTATCTTACAAACAATAACTCTTTGAGACTGTTCAATTTGCTTAATTCATATCAGTGAGGTCATTTTCTGTTCATCCTTCAATGCCTGGCTTGCTTCACTCAACATAAGGTCTTCAAGATTGATCCATATTATCCCGTGTGTTAGCACTTTATTCCTTCTTACAGCTGAGTAATATTCCATTTTATGTATGTACCACATTTTATTTATCCTCTCATTTGTTGATGGGCACCTGGGTTGTTTCTAACTTTTGGCAATTGTGAACAATGCCACTAAGAACATTGGTGTGCATATATCTATTCGTTTCTCTGCTTTCATTTCTTCAGGGTATATACCCAGCAGTTGTCACTAGATCATAGGGAAGTTCTATAGTTAGTTTTTGAGGAACTGCCAAACTGTCCTCCATAGTGACTGGACCATTCTACCATCCCACCAGCAGTGGATGAGGGCTCCCATTATTCAAATACTCTCCAACACTTATAGTCTGCTTTTTTTTAAATACCCATCATTTAAATGGGTGTAAGATGATATTTCATTGTAGTTTAGATTTGCATTTCCCTAATAGCTAGTGATGCCAAGCATCTTTTCATGTGCTTTTTAGCCATTTGTATTTCTTCCTTGGAGAAGTGTCATTTCAGGTCACTTACCCATTTTTTAAATGGGTTGTCTTTTTATTTTTGAGGTGTAGGGTTTCTTTATGTATGGATAATATTAGGATCCTATCAGATATATGGTTGCCAAATATTTTCTCCCATTGGGTAGGCTGCTTTTTCACTTTCTTGATAATGTCCTTTGAGGTGCAGAAGTTTTTAATTTTGAGGAGATTCCATTCATCTATTTTTTTTTTGCTGCTCATGCTTTTGGGGTTAAGTTCATGAACCCACTTACTACTACAAGGTCCTTTAGATGCTTCCCTCCATTATCTTCCAAGGTCTTTATGGTCTTGGCTCTTATATTTAGATCTTTGATCCATCATGAGTTGATTTTGATATAAGGTGTGAGATGGTGTTCTTCTCACTTTTGGATATGGATATCCAATTCTCCAAGCACCATTTATTGGAGAGGCCATTCTCTCCCAACGGAGGGGGCTTGATGGCCTTTTCAAATATCAGATGACTGAATATGTGAGGATCTATATCAGAACTCTCAATTTGATTCTGTTGTTCAATAGTCTATCCTTGTGCCAATACCATGCAGTTTTGACCACTGTAGTTTTGTGGTATGTTTTAAAGTCAGGTAGTGTGATACCTCCAACTTCATTTTTCTTTTTCAATATGTCCCTGGTTATTCAGGGCCTCTTACTTTTCCAAATAAATTTTGTAGTTAATTTTTCCAATTCATTGAGAAAATACACCTTTGATTTTTATTGGGATTGCATTAAATCTCTATATTAGTTTGGGTAAGATAAACATCTTGATAATGTTTTGTCTTCCTATCCTTGAACAGGGAATATTCTTTCATTTATTCAAGTCTTCTTTGATTTTCTTTAACAATGTTTTGTTGTTTTCTGCATATAAGTCATTTACATTTTTAGTTAAATTTATTCCTAGGTATTTGATACTTTTAGGTACTATTGTAAATGGTATTTTTCCTAATTTCCTCCTCAGATTGCTCATTATTAGTGAACAGAAATGCTACTGATTTTTGAGCATTGATTTTTTACCCTGTGACTTTACAGAACTCCTTTATAAGTTCTAGAAACTTTTTGTAGATTTCTCAGGGCTTTCTAGGTATAGGATCATGTCATCTGCAAATAGTGAAATTTTTATTTTCCTTTCCAATTTGGATGCCTTTTATATCTTTTTCTAAACTTAATGCTTCAGCAATTTCTTCTAAGACCATGTTAAATAGGAGTGGTGATAGTAGGCATCCTTGTCTTGTTCCTGATCTTAGAGGGAAATCCTTTAGGATTTCACCATTGGAAATGATGTTTGCTGTGGATTTTTCACATATACCCTTTATCATGTTCAGAAAGTTTCCTTCTATCCCTATATTTTGCAGTGTTTTTATCAGGAAAGGCTGCTGTATTTTTTCTTTTCATCTGTTTATGTGGTGTATTACATGGATTGATTTTCTTATGTTGAACCATGCTTGCATACCCAGGATGAAACCCACTTGGTCGTGGTGTATAATTCTTTTGAGATGTTGTTGAATGCAATTAGCAAGTATTTTGCTGAGGATTTTAGCATCTACATTCCTAGAAAGACTGGTCTACAAAATTCCTTTCTTCTGGCATCTTTGTTTGGCTTTGTTTTTAGGGTAATGTTGGCATCATAGAATGAATTAGGCAATGTTCCTTCTATTTTATTTTTTGGAAGAGCTTAAGCAGGATTGGTGTTAGCTCTTTCCAGAATGTTTGGTAGAATTCACCTGTGAGGCTATCTGGTCCTGGGCTGTTCTTACTTGGGAGTTTCTTGATGACTGAGTCTATCTCTTTACATGTATTTGGACTGTTGAGTTTATCAATTTCTTCTTTTGTCAAAGTATGCTCCTTGTGAGTTTCTAGGAATTTGTCCAATTCCTCTCAATTGTCATTCTTTTTGACATATAATTTTTCAAAGTGTCTCTTATGATACTATTTATTTCTGTGGGGTCAGGGTGATATCCCCTTCCTCATTTCTTATTTTGTGTATTTGCATCTGCTCCCTCTTTTCTTTGTTAGTTTGGTTAAGGGTTTGTCAATTTTATTGATCTTCTCAAAGTACCAGCTTTTGGTTTTGTTTATTTTTTCTAGTGCTTTCTTATTTTCTATTTCACTTTGTTCTCCTCTAATCTTTGTTATTTCCTTCTTTCTAATTCCTTCAGGGTTAGTTTTTTGTTGTTTTTCCAATTCCTCCCAGTGTGCAGTTAGATATTCAATTTTAGCTCTTTTTTCTTTTTTGATAAATACATTTATTGCTATGAATTTCCCTCTCAGTACATCTTTGGCTACATTCCATAGGTTTTGATATGTTGTGTTGTTATATTCATTCTTTTCAAGATAGTTACTGATTTCTTTTGAGATTTCCTCCTGACACACTGTTTGTTTAAGAGTGTTTTGTTTTACTTCCATATCTTTGTGCCTAATCTGGTTCTCTGTCCCTTAGTGATTTCCAATTTCATTCCATTGTGGTCAGAGAAATGATTTCTGTGGCCTAGAATGTGGTCTGTCTTAGAATATGATCCATGTGCCCTCGAGAAAAATGAATATCCCACTGCATTTGGGTGTAGCATTCTGTATATATCTATTAGGTCCAGATCCTCTAATGTATTATTCTGAGTCTTTGTTTCTTTACTGATTCTCTGTCAAGAAGTTCTGTCTAATGGTGATAATGGTGTATTCAATTCCCCCACTATACATGTAGAGGCATTTATGTCTCCACTTATTCTTTCCAGTGTTTTCCTCTTATATTTTGAGGCACCCTGATTAGGTACATAAATGTTTATGATTGTTCTTTTTTCGTGAAGTAATACCCGTTTTTACTAACATATAGTGTCCATATTTGTCTCTTACAACAGTTTTGCATTTAAAGTCTATTTTTTTCGATATTAGTATAGCTACTCCCACACTTTTTTGGTTGTTGTTTGTTTGTAAAATTGTTTTCCAGCCATTCACTTTCTGCCTCCTTGAATCCCTGTGTCTAAGGTAGCTTTCTTCTGGACAACATATAGATGGGTCATATTTCTTAACTCATTCTGCCAATCTGTGTCTCTTGACTGGTGAATTTACTTCATTAACATTCACTGTTATTACTCTCAAGGAATTTTTTACGTCAGCCATATTTTCTTTTGGTTTAGTATGTCATATGTGATTTTTCTTTTTCTTTTTCTCTTTTTAGTTCTTCTTATACTCTCCTCCACCTATCTCTTTCCTGTTTTTTTTCCTTTCAACCTGTAGAAATTCCTTTTGTATCTCTTGAAGGGCAGGTTTATTATTGGCATCCTCTCAATTTCTCTTTATCTGTGAATACTTTGATATCTCCTTCATTTTTGAATGCCAATTTGCTGGATAGAGAATTCATGTTTGGAAGTTTTTTTCTTTGAATAACTTGACTATGTCATACAACTGTCTTGCCTCCAAAGTTTCTGATAAGAAATCAGCACTTAATCATATTGAGCATCCCATGTATGTGATGGCTCTCTTTTCTTCTGCTGCCTTGAGTATTTTCTCTTTCTCTTGAGGATTGGCCATTTTGACAAGTATATGTCTTGGAGTAGGCCTGTTAGGATTTATGCTGTTTGCGGTGCACTGTGTTTCCTGTACATGTACATCTATCTCCCTCAATAGTTTTGCTAAGTTTTCAGCCATTATTTCCTTCAACACTTCTTCAGTTTGTGTTCCCATCTCTTTTTCCTCTGGCATGCCTATGTTTGTGTATTTTGTGTTGTCATTTATATCTGTAAGTTACTGCTTGATTTTTTCTATCTTTTTATCTAGCTGTTCTACTATCTGTTTGATTTCATATTTACTGTATTCCACATCACTAATTCTTTCTTCTGCCTGTTCAAATCTGCTGTTGTGTGATTCCAGTGTCTTATTGATATCTTGGATTATGCCATTGATCACCATCATATCCATTATCTTTTTATGTATGTTTAAAATTTTTTCAATATATTCTCCTAGTGTCTTCTTAACATCCTTAATCTCTTCCTTCACTTCATTAAGTTGGTCTATGATTTTATTTGGACAGCTCTGATTAGTTGTTCAATGTCCTGCATTTATTCCTAGATTTTAGTTTGTGCATTGGACTGGTTCTTGTCTTCCTATTTATTAGTATGCTGTCTAATTTTTTTTGCCCTCTGGTCATGATTTATCTTGATGGGTTTATTAGGTTGATTAGCTTCTCTCCCTGCTCTAGAGATTTGTTTAGCTGCTGGTTTTGTGTGTGTGTAAAGTTTTCTCTTTGACACTTTGTTCTTCTTGTTCTTTTTCCTTGCTGTTTTCTATGGTCTCTTGAAGGAAAAAGATCAGGGCCAGAGAAATTGAAAGAAGTAAGAAAACAAAAAGGATAATAGTAGTAATAATAAAAGTTAGAAGAGGGGATGTATAAGACTTGGTAAAAGGAATATTTAACTCATGTAAGCAGTGTAGAGTAATAGGAATAAAAAAGTGGAGTTACCTATAGTGGAATGGGAAAACAAATAGAGAAAAATATATAGAATGATTTAAAAAGCCTGAATGATGAGCAGAGAGAGAAAGAGAAAAGAAAGGACAGAAAGAAAAAAGTTAATTAAAATAAATAAACCAGAATACACAAGGTAGAAATTGAAACCAGTAAAGTTGTGGACTAATAAAAAATGTGGAATGTAAGAACCACAACAGAAACCAGCAGACAGAAAGAAGGAAGGAAAAGACATAGCATTGGTAGACAAAATCAGTATACACAAAAAATTGGAAATCAAGGAAGAAGCAAAGAAGAAACAAGCTAGCAGTACTTAATTTTTTAAAAAAGTGGGGGAGAAAAGAGGAAAGAAAAACAAGAAACAAAACAAAACAAAAACAAAACAAAACACACTAGCAAGCAGTCAAACAAAGCTAAGGAAGAAAAGCGTTCCTTCTTGGGCCATTGTGGAGTCTCTCAGGTTGCCTGTGTTCATAAATCAATTACCCTGCTTGCTTCTCTCTGCAGGTTTTAAGGTTGATTTTAGTGAGTGAACTAAGTTATTTTTTTAAGTAACTTTTTTTTTTGAAAAATAAGGGGCCCAACTGAAGCTAGTACAAAAATAATGTCTATATTCTCCCTGTCCTATGGTATTGGCTGGATGTTAGATATCCCAGTGGATTGCTACTCTTATAGGAGCCAGGAATTAAAATAGGGACCTCATATATGTAAGACAGAAATTCCCCCACTGAGCTACCTTTCTGATTGGGTCAGTTAGATCTTCCAAAAGCTATTCACCCACCTTCCCCCAGACAGGATTTACTCTTCTAGGGCAACAGGATTCAGCATGCTGTATGAGCAGATCCTGCCTCCCCTTTCCTGGTAAGTTTGAGTTACCTTTTGAAATTCAAATGGTATCCTGATGACTGAGTACACCGCACCAAAAGGATTTTCAATCCTCTTCTATACCACCCCCTCCTTCCAGGGGACCCTAAATAGGCTCTTGAAAACTTATTGAGCATTTCCTGTTGCCTAAATCCCTTAGGGGAATTGAAATTCTGATAGTCCTCAGCACAGAACTATTAAATTGGCTGACTCCACCCTCTCTCAATTGAAGCCTCTCTATCCCAGGGCATTTAGGTAAATCAGGCTTCCTGATCAGATTCATCTCTCCCCTCAGCCTGGTGCCACTTCAAGCAAGCTGGTGTGTTCTCCAAAGCTTTAAGGGGGTCCAGGCAATGTAAACCACAGAACGGAAACCCCTCTCCACCCTTTGCCAGAACCCTCCCACTCTTGGAGAATGCTCTGCTAGCTGGGTGCTTAGGGGGTGTTAGGGCTCAACCTGGTTCTGTGTCCTGAATGTGGGACTTAGCCACCTGTGTTTTCCAAGCATGCTACAAATTCATGGTTTTTCTTGAGATATCTATCTCCCTGTCTGCTCCCTCCCATCAATGCCACAAAGGCTCCCACTCTGTGGGCTTCCAGAACAGCTCACTTGGGCAGGATCCTGTCCCCAGGGAGCTATCTTTTGATAGAGAGATGGTGAGAATCCACTTAAACAGACACCATCTTGCCTTCCTCTCTGCTGTTTTCTTAAATAATTTTTTAAAAATTTTTGAAAAGATACTTAGATTACATAAATGTTGCACACAAACTATAGGGATTCCCATATGCCCCACCTCCCACAGTTTCCCACATAAACATCCTTCTTTAGTGTGGCACATTAATTGCAATTGATAAACACATCCTGGGGTTTTGCCATTAAGCATGGGCCATAGTTCACATTGTAGACCCTACCATCTCACCCACACAGTTCTGCATGTTATATAATGATATAAAATGGCCTGTATATGTCATTGCAATGTGACTCAGACCAATTCCCAAGTCCTGAAAAAGCCCCTGTATTACAACTGCTTTTCCCTCTCCATGCCCCCAGAGCCTCCAGTGGTCATGGCTCCACATCAATGTTGTAATTTCTTCCATTGCTTGAGTCACAATATGTCTATAGCAGAATACAAGTAAGTTAACTCTAGTCCATAGCTCTTCCACTCACCCCAAAGAGTATGGGATGGTGATGTCCATTCCACCTCCAATTGAGAGGGGATTTATATCCCAGGGAGAAGACAGATGGGATTATCCTGCCTGCAGCTGCAAACTCTCTCCATTCCCTGCTATGGCTGCTGTCCATCATCATCTCCCCACCAGTTGTCATGGGTGAGCCCAATGAGCTGTAGTGTAGGGATTGCTGTTCCAACAAGGTCCTGGGCCAGCTGGCACATGGACAGCCCAAAGACTCAAGTCTCTGGAAATACACCTACAAACTCCAGCACTGAGTATTGGTTTGAATAGAAGGGACAGATAAGCCATGTTCCTGGAAGACATAGTTGAGTCCAACTGTCACTCTCAGAAGCACAAACTCCAAAGTAGGGCCCAGTGGCAAGACACCAAACTCCAGAGGTATCCACCCTGACACAGGACCTGGGTGTCTCTAGAGCCCTCTGGAACCCCACTATTCAGGGTGATATCCACTTTGGAATTCTATGAGATCCTACTGAGATATGCATATGTGTTACCTCTGGGATGATCTCCTAACTCATTTTGAAGTCTCTTAGCCATATAAACTCATTCATCTTTACCTTTTCCCCCTTTTATTCAAGGTATTTTACCAGTTAAATTGCCAATTGGTGCTTGGTAGCAATCTCTCAGTCCCAGGAAGGCTCATCCCTGGGAGTCATATTCCTTGTTGGGAGGAAGGTAGTCCATACATATGCTGAGTTTGGCTTAGAAAGGCCACATTTGTGCATCAAGGAGGCTCTCAGGAGGCAATCCCTAGACACCCCATAACAATAAGCTAAGCTTAAATTTCAAGAGCAATTATAAGGCTAGTCATCAATATCAAGGGCCCATCAGTGGATGATCCTCCTTTGCCAGTCACTGTCCCTGCTCTTGAGGGACTGCTGCTCCTCCCTTATAGAATGTGGCAGAGCTCTCCAGGATGGGAATTCAGTATTTTCTCATTTATTGAGTGATTCTCCACCCACTGTGATAATGCCCTGTGAGCATTTGAACATTTTTGTGTACCTTATATTTATGCTCAGGTGAACTTCCTCCCATGCATCCCCCATCCCTGACACCCCACACCAGTGATCCTCCTCCACCCCAGTTGTAACCTTTCTGTGATGCAAAGCTTCTTCAAAGATGAAATCCTTACAAAGCTGAATGCAATTAATAGGAAATTAAATAATAATGATAAGTTTAAATGTAAGAGATAAAATACATAATTTTTTTAAAAACAATGAAAAATTAAAAGATTGGGATATTTAAAAAATGGAAAAATAAAGAAAATTATTTTTGACGTTTTGCCTTTCATCACTGCAATATCTGGTGTTCAGTCTGTACTGTGGCACCTTCCCCTCTCATTCCCTAGTGTCTCACTATTTTTTATTTTGTTTTCAAAGAAGTTTTAAGTCACAGCAAAGTCATATGTAGAATAGAGGAAACTCTCATATACCTAACATCCTCCCCCTTTCCTCCCCACATATTAATACTTTTTATATGTGGATGACAGCATTCTTGTAACTGATATACAAATAGTGAAACATAGCTACTAAACATTGTCAATGGTTTACACTGTGGTTTACATTTTAGATCATACACTTTTATAAATTTTGATGATATTTACCATGTCTTGTGTCCATCACTGCATGGCAATGAAGAACATTTCCACCAACCACTAAATACCCCCTCTTTATTCTATTCCTCCCACTCTATCACCCCTGGGTCCCACGATGACTCCCTGACTTGACTTGGTGGATGACAAGATTCATAGTTATAAGTAACAAGGAGTCTAACACACTGGTTTGTCAGCCCCTATTAGGAACCACACTTGCTCTTGAGAGACTCACACCTGTCTATTTTTGAACAAATCAGTCTTCCGAAAGATGGGAGTCCAACTCCTTCCTGCTCATTATGTGGGTCTCCACCCACTGAAACAACACATTATGACAAAAGAAACACTCACACACTCCCTATAAGTCTGATCCAGGTGCACCCTCTCCCAAATGCCTCCGCCCAGGCAACACCCTAAACCAGTGACCCTTCCTTGTCATATTGTCAAAAAAGCATTCCCACCTCTGTACTTTCAATCTCATACCCACAAACCCCCCATGTTCATCTGGTCCCTCTCCCAACCCTCTCCCCAGTATCCTGGACCTTCTAACCAACCCTTCCCAATCTACCCACCTGTCAACCCTGCACCACCAAACTCAATAATATCACTGCCCTCCTGTCCTATCCCTTCAATACACAACTACACTCTATCACTTTACCAAAGATTACATGCATATGGGTGATGGCTCACAACCTCCTTTTCTCTTTCTATTTGCTGTAAACCTATTTTACAGACAATAGCTCTCTGAGGCTGCTCAATTTCCTTAATTTGTATCAGTGAGGTCATGTACTGTTCATCTTTCAATGCTTGGCTTGCTTCACTCAATGTAAGGTCTTCAAGATTCACCCACTTTATCCCATGTGTTAGCACTTCATTCCTTCTTACAGCTGAGTAATATTCCATTGTATGTTTGTACCACATTTTGTTTATCCATTCATCTGTTGATGGGCACCTGGGTTGATTCCAACTTTTGGCAATTGTGAACAATGCCACTATGAACATTGGTATGCATTTATCTGTTTGTGTCTCTGCTTTCAATTCTTCTGGTTATATACCCAGCAGTGGAATCACTGGATCATATGGAAGTACTATGGTTAGTTTTTTGAGGATCTGCCAAACTGTCTTTGTTGCAGATTTCTCCCGGCTTTCTAGTAGTGTTTTGATACACTAAAATGATCAATCTGAGGAGGAATTAAGAAAAAATCCCATTAATAATAGCAACTAAAAGAACAAAATATTTAATAAGCTTAATTAAGGACAGAAAAGACCTGTTTTCAGAAAAATAAAAAAATTGATAAAAGGAAACATAGAATATCTAAATAAATGGAGGGACATTCAGTATTCATGATTTGGAAGACTAAATATATTTAAGACATCAGTTCTAACTAAATTGATTCACAGATTTAATGCAATTCCAGTAAAAGTCCCAATAGTCTTTTCTACACGAATGGAATAGCCAATAATCAAATTTGTTTGGAAGGGTAAGTGTCCCTGTATAGCTAAAAATGTCTCAAAAGAAAAATGAAATTGCAGTACTCTAACTTATGAGCTTTAAAGCATATTACTTAGCTATGGTGGTAAAAGGAACATTGTACTGACATAAAGAATGACATATTGACCAATGGAATAGAATTGAATATTCAGAAATTGACGCTCCCATCTATGGTCAAGTAATTTTTGACAAGGCTGTCAAACCCACCCAGCTGGGTGAGTACAGTCTATTCAGCAAAAGTTGTTGGATAAAAACTGGATATCTATAGCTTAAAGAAAAAAAGAGAACCCCTATCTCACTATTTTTATGAAAAATTAACACAAAATTGATCAAGGACCTAAATATAAAACTAGGAACTTAAAAATCTAGAAGAAAATGTAGGGAAATGTCTTCAAGATCTTGTAGTAGGTTTTTAAATCTTACCCCCAAAACATTAGCATGAAAATAAAAAAAATAGAAAAAAATTAAACACTTTTATATTTCAAATAAGTTTATTAAGAAGGTAAAAAGCAGCTTAATCATCGGGAGAAAAATTTTGGAAAACACATATCTGATAAAGGTTTGACCTCCCTGTTATATAAAGAGATAATGCTACTCAATGATGAAACAACAAGAAACATAATTTAAAAATAGGCCAAACTGTCTAAAAGTTTCTTGAGCCATCAGGAGCCCTGCTGTTTGAGGCAATGTTTACTGTGGCAGTCAATGAGATCCTGCTGAGACATGTGCAAGTGTAACCTCTGGAATGACTTTCCAACTCACTTTGAAATCTCTTAGCCATAAAACCTAATTTATATTTAATATTTCCCCTTTTTGGTCAAAATCTTTTTCCAGATGCATTGCTAGTTGGCACTTAATCCCTCAGTGCCGGTAGGCTCATCCTGGTGGGTGGGGGAATGTAGTACATTTATATGCTGAATTTGGCTTAGAGAAAGATAAATTTGAGCAACCAAGAGGTTTTCCGGATGTAACTCTTAGACAATATTTAATATAAATTAAGTTCAATTTCATAAGAAAATGTTCATAAGTATAATCATTAATATCAAGGGCCTAGCATAATGGTCTGTCCTCCTTTGCTAGGCACATGTAGTTGGGGGATTCTTTCTGCTCTATTAGAGAATGTAGCAAGATGCTCCAGGATGGGAATTCAGTATACTTTCAGTTATTGTGGTTCTGCACTCACTGAGACAACCCCACATGACTACTTGATCATATTCACATGCCATAGAGGCATGCCCCAGGTGTACCCCTCCCATATACCCCCATCACCAACACCCCACACCAGGGATCCTCCACTGCCACAATTGTGACCCTTGTGCATCCCAAACATTCCCAAAAACAAAACCAGAAAAATGAACAAATAAAAATAGTAAGAAAATAAAATAATAATAATAAAAATAAATGAAATAAAAAAACGATAAAAGTAAAAATTAAAAATAAAGTAAAAAAATTTTATTCAATGTGTTCTTCATCATGGTAAGATCTGTTTTTTTTTTTAATGTACATTTATAGGCAGAGAATTCCAGGAATTTGACAACCTTCCAGTGAGCCTTACTTTGTTACATTGGGGAGCATATATACACAGAGTTAGACTTATTTATAATTTCCCTACACATGACTCTTCTGTCCCTTTTTTTTGAGTCTATAATTTGCACTATATTCATTAAATATTTGCCCCAGAGACTTAAAATTTTGGTTTATTCATATGCCAGTTGAACCCTGAATCTCAGCAGAGTTGCAGATATTCTCCAGTTCATTGGACTTGCCCAGGAAAACTAACAAAAAGATAACAATGGATAATACCCATCCCAAAAAACAGAGAGTATCTACAACTGCAGGCATGTCAGTTCCATCCATCTGCCCTATGAAATCTAAGCTCCCTCTAAAATAGAACAGAGTGGACACCACCATCCCAAAATCTCAAGATTAAGGTGTGAGCAAACATAAGAGGGGAATGCAACTAGCAATGGAAGAACTTGTAGCAAGGATATAAAAGCATTGGTTACCAGAGATTCTGAGGTGAGGAAGAGGGATGATACGGTGTAACATGGAGGCATTTTTTTGGACATTGGAATTTTCCTGCATGACATTGCAATAGCAGAGGTGATTATACATTTTTCCAAAACCTATAAAATTTTGCAGTGTATAGTGAAAAGTATAATATAAACTATAGTACATGGTTAGTAGCAATACTTAAATGTGTTCATCAATTGTAATAAATATACCACACTAAGGAAAGATGTTGTTAATGGGGGAAATTGTGGGAGGAGGAAAGATGGGGTATATGGGAATCCTCTGTATTTTGTTGTAACATTCAGGTAAACTAAAGTTTCTTTAAAAATAAAAATATATTTTAAAAAATGGGCAAAAGAAATATTTGTAGTAAAAACTGGGAATTGTAGCATTCAGATATACTGATGGCATTAAACGATCCATCCAGTCATGAATCTCCATTTGACAATTACTTGTTTAAGCTGATTTGTAGTTGACACTAGTAAAGATTACGAAGTAATTGACTGCTATATAACCTACAGGCCCACTAAAGTTTTGTACTAAATAGAAATTTTTACTGATTTTGATTTCATATTCCAAAAATAAACTAAACTCAAAACTCAAGAAACTTTATACCTTTCAATTTGAAAACAGTTTTGTATGCCAATCATTATCTTATGTTGTTGAAAATTTTGTAGCTTTGAAATTACTGTAGCTTTTGACTAAACTCTCTTTAATATTAAAGAAAATCTGAGTATCATTACTTTTAGCTGAATTGCTATTTACTTTTGTATCTATAACTTATCTGCTAAAATGTGCACACATTAAATTTGAAGACATTTTAAGATGGCCAGATTATTTCCTTCTCCACATACTACTCGACACACATTTAATGGTGCAACACATTCAAAGGTGAAGTTGAACACTTTGCTAGAGAGGGAATTTAAATGTATGACCTAACTCTAACAAACCAAAATAAGTAATTTCTTTGCCATTTATTAGATTGCTTGTTGCCACTTAATATTCATTCTCTCTCTTTGCCTTTGAAAATTATTCCATTTTGGTAGATAATACAATTACCCAATTAAGAGCAAATTTCCCAGAGTCCCTTTGCATTATTGATGGCTACATTACTAAATTTGGGAAAAAGAAATGTAAGTGAAAGTATTGTGCTGAACATCAGGAAAGTTGCTTAAAGGGAGCTGATGTATGGACTAAAGTTGTTTCAGCCAACAGGATACTGTGAGTGTATCCTGAGCATGGAAACTAGGCATGAGACAGCTAAAAGATGGCAGCTGCCTTAGATATGTGATGACACCTTAAGCAGCCATACCAGGAGAATAATGCTTATATACAGGTTGGATTATTTTAAAAATTTTAATTAGAACATAAAACCTTATATGTGTCAGCCAACATAGGTGGTATGCTGCTGATATACTTCTGAGATTGCTACTCAGGATACCTGAACTGATTGCCTATAGTCATCCCTCACATATGAGGTATATGTTTGTTGAAAATAAAAGTTTTTATAGAATTACTAGTCACCAATTGATTTTGTGTATTTATTTATGCAAAACTCTCAATAATTTATGGGGACAAGAAAGAAACTAAATTTTAAGAGCCTTGAAATATCACTTATATAGCCTTTGATTCAAAGACTACCCATCTATATGTGATGTTTAAACACATAAATCTATATTCATTACACAACTTGTGAAGCAAAAGAAATAATAATTGCTTACCAAAAACATAGCTAATTGTTAACAAATAAAGAGGAATTGTTATAAATATAGATTCCAGACAATATTGAGTTCAGAGCAAAATAAAAAATACAGTAACTTATATGGATACTATATATATATTAATATTTTCATGCAAATTCAGAAGTGGAGGAAAATAATACCCATTTTCATTATTTGAATAAATTAATAAACAGCAATGAACATGTGATACTTATTTAAAAATTTAATCCTAAATTAGAGATTGTAGTTTAATTTAATATTTAAAAATCATTTAAGAAAACGAACAAATAAAGTCCTACAAAGAACATCTTAATATACATTTAAAAATAAAAATCATTGAAGAGAAAATATATATCAATACATATTTATACAGCATAGTAGTTATATATCAATAACTACTGCTTAAGTTTGAATAAAAATAATTAAACATAGGAAAATAAAGAAAACATAATTTCTTAACTATCCTTTGAATATTAGGGAAAATTAAAACTGCAATTCCAGATT